>JAEIHY010020255.1:3543-29643 GCA_018904565.1 Drosophila tsacasi | reverse complement strand
CGACATTTGTACGCATTCAAACTAAGAAAAAACATGTACCAAGATTTTATGTTAATTAAACAAAAATTTTAACTTATAGCTCTTGGTTAGCACTACAATTGGTGTTTAGGTCGATTTCGGACAATTGTTCGTTTTCAAGATAATTACAAAAATGTAAGATAATTCGCACGCCACTCAGACGGAAGTCACTTTTTCGCAAACCAGTCAAAGCACTGATTTCAGCGAAACTTGATGAAGGATTTTAATGCAATTATTTTTAAGTATTATATATCAATTCATCTTAATAATGTATTTTAGTTGACTTATGTTGACTATAAAGTAGTTTTTTTTTAATTGAATTTTAATCACGCGATTTTTTTTCCATCGTTCTTTTCGTTATGTTTTTTTACTAGTTAAGTAAATCAGAGTGGTCTCTTTGGACTCTTTGCAATCTCCCAGTGATAGAAAGCAAAAGTCCCAGCATAGTTCCTCAGCTTTGGAGATTTTTATTAAAACACAACATGATCTTTTTTATGGTGTTTTTCATCAAAATGATGAAAAATCGCCAGTTGCGCGCGAGATTGCATTCGAATATTTCGAAATTTGTTTTAGAATATGATAAAGGCTTTCAAATTTGATCCATTGCAACATTTCCTAATGTTGCTATGTTAAAACTATTAATTTTAGAGCATTTTTTGTGGTTTTTGCCGCGGTTGTACTTTCCAGAGAATATCCAATATGCATCCCCCCAATAATTACCTCGTTTTGAGAAACGGCATAATAATACCAGCGGCGGTTGCCACCAGCAGGAGTACCACTTGCAATATCGTTAATACCACATTGATGAGTTTCACAACCAAGGCCCGTGCATTGGAATTATCAATGCCCTCGACGGTGACATATTGTTGCTGCGACATGTGCTCCATTTTCGATATCTGTGTGTGGCAAGGCAAGTGTAAGTACACCGGTTAGATTTTGTTTGCAAAGGGATTTGGGGGAGGGAGGGAGGCTCGCTTGGGTGTGTTGCGCCTCGAACTTACCCTCGTTTGACAGTTTTCGAGCACTTCGTTGACGTCACGTAGTCTTTCATCGCTTTGGTATTGTACTTTCTCCTCCATGTCGGCAATCGTTTGCTTCAGATTCTCAATTTCATTCTGTGGGAACAAAGAGAGGCGGCAAGGCATGAGCATAGCACGAATGTCGGGCAAACTGCCAAAGCGTCAACTCAGCGTGTCGGCGGCCAAGTGAACTACGAACCACGACGAACTACGAACCTGATGTAATTCCGTCAAGTCATTGATTTGCTCCTCGAGTCCCTCGGCACGATATCGTTCACTTTCGAGTGTGGCGGTCAGATTGTTGAATTCCTTTTGGCCCGTCTACCGGAAATAGAACACGAATGATTAGAAAGGGTTAGACTTTCCCGGCTTCCCTGGGAATTTATAATGCATCCACATACCTCCAGCCGTTCCATGCGCTCCTTGAGTTTCTCGTTCTCAGCCTTTCGCTCGGCCAGCTCGGTCAGCAATGTCTTGAGCACTATGTGGTATTGGCTGGCACCCGACTGGCTTTTGCCAGAACTGTCAATAAAAATATAAAACAGGATTACTCAGGCTTTACTTTCTCAAAGTTGGAACTTTTTTCTTTGATTTCGGATTGAAATTAAATTTAAATCAAAGCAAAACCTAATTTTAAGCTTACCCGGCCGGTATGCTTTCGCTGGTCACGCTGCTGCACTCGCTGTTGTCACTGTTGAATTTGCCTGTGCCGCTGCCAGCACCGCCAGTGTTATTGTTGTTGTTGTGACCGCCGCCACCGCCAGATCCTGTGGATGTGCCCGCACCGGGCACCTGCTGCAATCGCTCGTTGGCCGCCAGGACATCGGCATTGGCATTCGCCTGCATGCCTTGCAGCTCGGCTTCGCTCATCTGATTGATGTTGTCGGCGCTGCCAAACTTGTTCTTGATAAGGTGGGCGAACTCGCGCGGCTTGGACATCACCGAACCGGAGAAGCCGGTGATGCCGTCCCGTATGTTGCCACCGACATTGCGCAGTCCCTGGCCCACATCGCGCAACACCTCACGCGGCTGGCGATGCTGGCTCTTGGTCTGGAACTGGTGGTTCTGCAGATCCTTGGCCCGTTTCGTGTAGTTGTCAAGTTTTTTTTGCAACTGCGAGATGTTGTGCGCACTCTTCTGGTTCTTCTTCTCGAAGACGGCCTGCACGTGGAATAATTGTTAAGTTTCCTGCTTTAAGCTATGTTTTGAAAAGAGGAGAACACCCACCTTGATACGCTGCAGCTGCTGTTTGTCGGCACTGGCTGCCAGCTTTAGATACTCATTGACATTGTCTGGAATAAAAGAATTTAGTTCGATTGACTTTCTGTAGGCATTATTGTGCAAAAACTTAGTACCCACCATCTCTGGCAGTTTGCTCCTGACGGATGGACTCCTTGGTACATTGGATCTTGGTGTTCAATCGGTCAATGGCCTGGACGCTCGAGCTGCGCTCGTGGCAGCGGCGATGCACCTTCTTGCTGCTGTCGAACTCATCGGAGACGAACGATGAATAGTAGTCCTCGTTGCCAGACAACCGTGAGTCCTCCAGCCCGCTGCCGGTACCAGCACTGCCACCGCCACCTCCTCCACCGCCGCCGCCGCCGCCGCCTTGATTCGGGCCCAGGAAATCCGTCATGTCGTTGATACCGACGAGACCGCTGTAGGCCAGCAGGCCTCCCTGATCGGAGCCATGGGTGCGTCTCTGGCGGTCGCGACTGCGACGCCGATGGGTGGGGCTGTGGCTGCGGAAGCCGCGAGCCACCACCCCGCCGCTGCCCAAACTGCCGGTCACCGTGTTGCCGCCGCTGTAGACAGCCGCCTGTGCAGCTGCCACTGTGCTGGATGAGGCTGAGGAATTGCTGTTCGTGTTCGCGGAGGCTGTTCCGGATCCGGAAGTGCCGCCTGCCCCAGTTGTCGCCGAAGCTGTGGCTGCTCCTGCTCCTGTCGTTGAGCCTCCAGCGGATGTGGACGTCGTTCCGCCCGCCGCTGCTGCTGCTGTCTGAGTGGCTGCCGCTGCCTCGCTGGCACGCTCCCGGGACACTGGCGAATTGTGGCGCATAGAAAAGTACGTGATGTTGGGTTATTCTCGGGATCTATACTCTGTGGTGGTTTCCCTGTTCTTTAATTCAGTTTGTCGGGAGGCGCAGTTGGGTTAGCTCCAAAAAAATATGTTTAGCGTGTGGTGGAGAGTGTGCTGTTTGTGAGATGCTGATGGAATGCGTTTTTTAGTAGGTTCTTATTTAATTTATTAAGTTGTTTATTTTATTTAGTTAGCTAGTTAGCTCAGTTGGTCAAGGGAGGAGGAATAATGGAGAGAATGAAGTAAGTGTGTGCCGAATGAATGTGAAATGTTAGATTTTTTCTTCATATTTAAAGTTAGTTGGTTGGCTTTAAATTCAGATTTTTATGGGTGGCTTAAACAGCTCTAAAAATGTATAAACTATCAATAAACATATGTGTGTTTTCAGGGAGTATTATTTTCATTGTAAACTTTTAAATAAAAATTGTTCTTTTGAATAATTAAGTAAAACTTAAAAACAATATGAATAATTGTGAAGAAATAACAAAACTCCGACAAATATATTAATTGTTGAAAAATATTTGTTCTAAATAAAAAAGGTCTTTAAAATCATTAAAATATTTAAAAGTAGAATGTTATGAAGTGCTTTTAAAGCTGCAAAAATGTATAGTATTTATGACAGAAATTAGGGCCTTCGTTAAATAATATTTTTGATTTATTTGTTTATTGTTTATTTATACATTTTGTATGGAAACAGTTTTTAAATGTTAAATTTATATCCAGCCAGCTTTATTCACTCTTTTAAAGTTATTATTTTTTTAAATCAATTTTCGCGAGGCTGGCAAAAAAGTGTTGCATGCGCATAGGCGCCGTGTGTAGGGTCTGCTTTTTGCATGAGTGGGTGTGCGATGAAAAGGTGTTTCAAGTGAGTTATTTCACTTTTGATTGACAACTAGACAGACAGGCAATCTGTGCGTGAAGCAAGTAAAGAGGGAGACAGAGAGAGAGAGACAGGAGAAGCAGTGGCAGGCTTTTAATAACGTTTAAAATCGCGTGTACATGGCTTGCTGCGAATAGAACAAAAATAAGCAACAACCAGTTTATGTAAAGCAGTGAGTGAGTGTGGTGGGTATATATATAGTATAGTATGTTCAGGTGTGTGGCAACTAGCTACATAAATAAATAAATACATTTATGTCGTTTTATACCTACATTTATCAATGATTCTGATTGGCTTTGTTTGATTTGCAAGTGTGGCTAGCAGTTAGACGGGCTAACATTCAACGGTTACAAAGCTAAACAAGGAAAAATAAAAAAGATATAAACGGAAACATGTAAGGTGAGTAAAGTGAAGTCAAACACAAACAGACAACAAATGCTGCGGCAGAGTCCAATGAAAACAAGATAATAAATAAACCCAAAAGCACTCAAAAGTGGGCTATAATATTTTCAAATTTAATTAATTCATGGCATATTTGTAAGCTCGTTGATGCCGAGAACTCGCAGAGAACAGTGCAAACATAACGGGAGGGAAATGGGGAGGGGGGTAGTAAAGGTCAGAAGGGGGGTTGTTGTTGCGGCGCTTGTGGCTTTCTGGGAGGATGACTCATCACCATCATCCATCCTGTGGTGGGGTGAAATTTAATGGGGAAACACATACAGCAACAGGGAAAGCATAAAAGAAAGGGAAAGGAAAGCACAAGGATGGCTAAAACTAAGCTGTATTTTCTGCTCACTTTTGGCATAAAAATCTATTTGAATCTATCATAGGCTTGGTTTTTGTATTCTAGAATCCATTACCAATAAACAAAATTCTTTGAAAATGAAACATTCATTTAAACTAAATGGAAGACTTACAAAATTCTATTAGAAGGCATTCCAAATATTTGTAACCCCCTCTAATATTTTCTATGGCTTACCTAGTAGTTCTATAATCATTATTCCTATTTTACTACCTTATTAAATTGTTTTCAATTATTTCTCAAGTTTTTTAATGTTTTAAAAATGTTATAAATTCATAATCTACTCAGCTTAAGCTGATCTCTAAATACTACCTTTATAATCTTTTTAAACCAACCAAGTATGCACATAAGTATATTATAAACTATTTGAGGGCTCTCCTCTTCATTCATAAATTCTGTTCAACCTACAGCGCTATAAACTAGTTAATGGCGGAAGCACAAATTCAATAAGACGCCCACTGATAAGACAGCAGCATTCCCTAGCCAAATCGAGCTCCGGCAGATAGACACCAGACCCGGCGATAAGCAGCAGGAAGCTCAAGCTTTAACCCAGGCCAATCAATCCAATTAGGCGTGTGGGGCTATTGCTAGGTGGATGGAGGAGAGGGCAAGGATAGTGACTTTTTCAAGGAAGAGGACTCTGATTACTCGGATTACTAATCAGAGGGGAGGACTAATGATCATAATTGGTAATTACTTTGCTCGGTGCTTCGACTGGCGGATGGAGAGCGACTGGCGCGCAGATTGGAGCTGGAACCGCGGGACGGGCGCAGGGGCTGCAGCGTTAGGAGATCCCGATTCTGGTTCGGATTGTGGGCCGCATTAGGCGTAGATTCCATTATTGCTTACTGCCATTCAATGACCACGATTTCGCCGCTGGCTGCAAGTAAACAAGAAACGAGAGACACAGTGAGCAACAAATATCACATTTATTTTCAAGCATTTTTCTAGGCTATAGAGATTGCAAAGTCTAAAGGTGAATCAACTGTCCGCCAGCTGATAATCGGCGTATAATCCGATTATATACACACATTTCTTATATATATGTGTACAAGTGTGAAGGAAACTGGAGCACGCGGAATAAACAAGAATAATAAATTATATGCATTCCTAGCGTTGTTTAATAGGAAACAAAGAGTCTCTGGTGGCAGATGGAAACCATCTTGTAAGTATATTCAAATGGCCAAAAATAGTGACATCACTGGCACACTTCAAGTGCTTCGCGCGCAGCCTTGTGATATATGTACAATCTATATGTTTTCTTAGCCAGATATGGTAGCAATTTGGTAGAGATAATGCCTTTAGATTCCTATATACCCGCCATAGCTACCGAGCCATATATAGATTGATTGTGTGAGTATTGGCGTCTGAAAAAGCGTAGAACTCAAGTGCCATGGGCGGCATGACAATGATGTTGGAGCGTTCCCCGTTGAGGGAGGCTTCATCATCATCATCATCATCAGGGTGGCACACAATGATAACAATTGTTTACTTGACTTGATTATAAACATTTATACATTTGAGCCTTTCGGTTTGTTTCGCTGCCACAGCACACCCAATTGAGTTATTAATAAACAAAGCCAGCCCCCAGTCGCACCTCTGTTTTTTCAGCGCCAGCACATGTTAGGTTCTCAAATTGTTGAATAAGAATTATCAAGTAAACTTCCCCATTCGTTGCTATATTTATCAATAATATACAACACCTTAGGGCTAAACATTGAGTGGAACTTATCGGAGATACTTGACTAAACATAAGTTTCGAGGCATTTTAAAGAGTAAATTGATAGTAACTACCTAACTTTTCTTTTAATTCCTTGTTTTACTTATATTTCTAATTGATTTAATGATATCTACTTTGTTTCTCTTATTAAAATATCCCTTTTTGGCTTTCATTTCAAAATACTAAAAAGACTCAGCTAACTAACTTTCCTTGGTATATCTGATCCGTCAAACATTAAAATTGTTTACTAATTACCATTACAAGTTTAGTGCAATATGTATACATCAATGCAATGACCTTTGCGTGTTTACTTTGGCCAACAAATTTATAGCGCCAATAGTCTGAAAAGCATTTTCAAAGCCAAAGATTTTTCTCAATTTAAAATTTAAAAATGTTTTTTGTTTTGTTTATTTTCGTAGCTCTTGGTCAGACATAATCCTTGATAGCTGACACTCCCTTCTAGAAATAAAAACTCCCCCACTATTGAGTTAATCCCCCAAGCGAAACCGATGAAAGGTCTTGAGTTCCATTACATCAATGTCTGCTTTCTTCCAAGTGACTCGGTTAATCTTTGCCTTCTTTTGTCGGCTGGGTGCCTGGCTGCCTGGTTGCCTGCCTTTCCAGATCGTAATCAGCTTTAATGGAGGCCACTTTCACACCCGCCCGGAGACCTACCCCATTGTTACTTCACTTGAACCAATTGAGAATCCACAGGCAGCACTTTTCCACGCTCGTTTCGCTTTTCACTCTCTCTGTCTGTTACATTTTTCGGGTAATTTTCCGTTTGGTAAATCCCTTTAAGCTCATCCCTCCCCTTCGCACATGTTCAGACACTTTTACAGTCTATCGTTTTGCATTTTAAGCCCGCCAGCGATCCGTGGTGGCTACTTGGCCATTATTAAACTTATGCTTTTACTATTTTACTGAATTCCTCAAGGCTTGAAAGTACTAAAAAAGGTAAGAGTGATCTGTATTTTATAAATAGATCCGGCTTTTGGTTCGACGATTTGTGTAAATCTTAACTTAATTCAAATTTCTTTTAAAAATCATTTTTTTTTTAAGGTCTTAAACAAGAGTCTTGTTTTTAGCCATTATTATTGGTTAATCTACTCTTCTTTTGTTAAAAAAGATAGGCAGCAGGGGAGAGAGTGCAAAAATAAATACAGATAAATTAGGGGGGATGTAAAACGAGAGATAAAGATGGACTTTATACTCAGTCCGTTGCGCTTTCAACCCAAATGCTCATCTGCACTTGACTGCGCCACACCACTGATTGGCGGAGCGATGGCAGAGGGACTGAAAGTCGGTTGGGAAAAGGGAGGTGGGTGGTG
The DNA here is from genome assembly GCA_018904565.1 of Drosophila tsacasi. Taxonomy (NCBI): domain Eukaryota; kingdom Metazoa; phylum Arthropoda; class Insecta; order Diptera; family Drosophilidae; genus Drosophila; species Drosophila tsacasi. Next base: position 21,793 of record JAEIHY010020255.1, on the reverse strand, counting down.
GTGTGCCCCCTCAGCTACGACGTTTTGCTGTGTGTGAATCGAGCATAATCATTTTTCTTTGTTCCCCTTTTCTTCTTTCGGTTTGTTTGTGAATTTTAATCAACGTATTTTGTAACCTTCTTCTGCTTTTCGTGCTTTGTTATTCCCGCGACTCGCGGCTCATTCGCTTTCTGTGTTATTTTTTGTTTTCTTTTGTTGTTTTTCGTGCGCTGACTGATGTTTAAGCAGAAAGCAAAACAGAAACAAAATAATAATAAGCGCATTGAAATTATATATCATGCGAAACGGAAGAAAGGCCAAGGCGAATAGGGAATGCCCTAAGCTTTTAATAAATTAAATAGTCGCCAAATTCGAACTTGAGAATTTTAGGTTCACTTTTTTGCAGAAACCTTTACTAAGCATCGGAAATTTCTAAGCAAAATACGTCTTAATTACCTTACATCCATTTCTAATTGCATTTCTATTTAAAATCATTTAAAATATAATAAAAATTAATCTCAAATTAGCTAAAGGTTCAAGTTCTTACAGGTCGTTCATACTTATACCCTTTACTAACCTAATAACTACAGCTTTAAAGATTTTAATTAAATGAAAAGCTTTTTTAATGCTTTGCAATTAAAATTAGCAAACAAACAATATATATTCACACTGCAATTAAAAATATAAATAACGAGCACTTTACTTTGTAGTCACAAATCTTCTCAAGTTGTCTTATCAACAACCTTTTAGCAGACAAAACAAAAAACTGTTGCAATGCACATTGAGAAATTGTTCAGGGTCATTGCACTCGCGACTTTGGCACGGGTTAAACTCGTGTCGTCTCCGACTTTCTACAATGATTTCAGCTTCGGAATATGGACAAGTCGCAGTTCATCCGATAAGAAGCAGCCGATGATTATTCCAATTTGTTTCATGTCCCAGTAGATCCACAGCAGTTCTATTACCAAGTGCCAGATTACTGCGGCTATCAGTGTTGTCTGTATTCGAGTGTAAAGGCACTCGGTAGGTCTAACAATGGGAAGCGATTCAAATCAGGCGGAACTTCCGCATTCCATATCTCTTAGTAAGGGAATTCAATGGAGATGAGGGACTATGGGAAGTGAGCAGAGTTCAGTGATAGAGCTTAAAGATCGCTGAAGGGGGATATATGGAAAGAAAGAAAGATATATCAAAGAAAGTAATAGCTTTGCAAACTCTAAACTCAAGTTTATTTGGATCAAAGCTCATTCTGCCTTAAGACTATATTATAGAAATTAAAACAATATGGCGATATTTCATTTTGTTTTAATGGTGAAGGCTGTAAAAAATACGCCCCATAATGCAAACCATTTTTATATTTGCAAACGGCTAAGTAACTTTGTTAAATGGGTGACATTTAATTAAAGAATAAGTAGGTTTCTGAATAAATAAGTGTTTAATATGCATTTTTGTCTTCATTATAACACGGCATCACTTATAATTGAATATTCAAGGTTAAAAACATTTGTATTTAAAATTTTCTCCAGAGATTTTCGACATTTGTTCATTCTAACAACACAGTCTTCCGTTGCATTGTTTGTCCCATCAGCAAACATGCATTTTTAGAGACTTAGAATGCAGATTGAATTATGCTAAGGCATTTTCCTAATGACTCTGGCACTGAAAGGCACATGTCTAATGGGCATCATCCCACCCAGGCACCGCGCGTACAGCATCTTGGGGCACAGCTGCTGCTTATCGTTCGTGAAGGTCACCACGGCTGGATTATAAATATAAGGAACAGCATTAAATTATAAGTCCGTCGTGCATACAGACAACGAGACAACAGACAGTCATTCAGTTAGTCAGCCAGTCAACAAGTAATTACACGACCGACTCTCGGTCTCGTTTGCATTTCCACCCTATATAAATACATACACCCAAGCCCTGTTGTGCGAATGGCAACTGCCAACTGCGAGTAATTCCATCATTAGACAGAATGCTGTTGGAAAGCTTTTTATAGACTTTGGTCCACATTTCTGCCTTCTAAGTAATGTTGTAGACAGTACCCAGTACCCAGAGTACCCAGTACCCCGTCTGTCTGTAGTAATTTGAATTTAAAATGACATCATGAAGCGCCTCTAATTCCAATTAGACTGCGGTCATTTGTTCCTCTACTACAGTTCAAGACGATTTAAGCTATGAAATTTAGCGGAAAGCACTCTCAAGTTTCCTACACAATTGTTCTTAATGTGAGTCATTTTTTGTGTATTCAAAGGTGGGTTATACATTTTAGACTTTGGATTGTTCAGATCCTCTTGGTATTCCTATTTTCTAATTTATATTGATTTAATTCTGATCACCACAAATAATAATCCACTCTTTCTGTATATAAGCTTTATACTTCCTTATCGTTACGTACCGCTTCTGCTGAATGTCACCACTGTTTTTTTTTTCTGCGGAACCGCTTATGTAAGAGCGAATTCCAACCGACAGTATCTCATAAATGTTGCCCAGGTCAGGGTATTAAGTCGCATATAAATATACATACATATATAACGTATACAAACAACCATTGAACTTGCCATGAAGAACTGCAAAGTTTGCTCAACCAAAACCCGTAAAACGGCGAATGGAAAAAAGAGACCAAAGAAAACAAAAACAAGAGCGTAAACTTTTGACTGTTGGCCCATTACCTCAACAATTTAACAAGACGCAATGTTGTCAATGTATTTTTTATAGATGTTACTGATTGCTGCTGGGTTGGTGTTGTTGTTTCAGCATTTTGCGTGGTGTTTTATTGTTGCAGGTGTTTAAATTGCCATTTGCGAGACAAGCCAAAGGTAAGGTAAAGTGTTGCCTGCCAGTCAGCTAGCTTTTCTTTTTTTTATTGGGGCTGACGACTTTGTTCTCATTTGTTGCCAGATACAAGAATGGGGTGGAGAAAAGGAGGGGGTGCTGCCACGGAGGTTTAAAAGTGTGTAAACGGTGGGGCGGGAGCGCACCTGGCAGGTGTCGTGAGCTAGAAGTGATTCACCCAACACATGAGAACCAAGCAAGATAAACGTATAATACTTTGGTGAATGGGTTCTACAGTCTTCTAGTTGCTTAAAAACTTAGATTTTTGCTTATTTAAAAAAAAAAAAGAAGTGTAGAAGGAGGAGGATAGGCTTTTTTCTAACCAGTTCTAAAATTATTTGCATCATCTACAAAACCAACTCAACCCAGATTGAGTTTTGTTTTATAGTTAAATTTAACTTAATTTTACCTTCAACATAATATAGGGTAGCAAAGGGAATATATGTACCCTTCTGCTAGGGTAACAAATAAACCAAAAAACTTGCGCAACATTGCTACGTTTTATTTTTTTTTATTTTCGCTTTAGATAAGCGCACTTGGAATTGTCATAATCGACAGTCGCCGCAGTCGCAACCGCAGAAAAAGTCGAAAGGAAAACAGAAACGCTTTTGTTATTTCCAATAAGCTTATTATCGCTTGCAATGGATCCCCAGCAGATCTATTTTCGAACTGCCACCCAACGATATCAGCCATAGAGCAATTGTATTTTAATTACAAACCTTATTTATCAATCAATCAGCCCCTGCGAGCGGCGGAGGCAAGCAATGCTGTTGTGTAAGTCAGAAAAGTGAGAGGGGAAGTTTCTTTCACTATCTGGCATAATTAGTGGGTTACACGAGTTCAAATTGAAGCAAAATAGTTTAGATAACGATACAAAAACAAAAGGAAAACAAAAGTATTTTCCATTAGCTACATGTATCCAAGGCTTCAACATCATGCTGCCAATGAAAAAGGCTTTTGTTTTCACGACTTCAACATGTTGCTGGAGATGCGTAATTAGTAAACATTTCAGGTAGAAATCTTCAAGTGATTCAGCATCGTAAAATACAAGATAAAATTTGATTTATGATCAAGCACCCGCTCTCTGATTACCGCAAAACAAATGAAAGCAAAACAAAACCGAAAAGAGCGAGCCAGAAAACAAAAAGTGATTTGGCATTTTCCCGGTAACTCAAACGGAGTTCAACGTGAGAGAGATAGCGCCAGGTAAACCAGAAGATTCTTACTATTTTGGGTTCATTGTGAAATGCGAAAACCACTTGAAATATTCCACATAAATATTATTTCAGGTAGCCACAGATAATCCGCTTGCTGATGACCCTAAGACTCGGGTTTCATTGGTTTTTTGGTTAAAGAAAAAAATATGTATAACCCTTTAGGTTTTGTTTTATAAAATTTTGATTAATTATGTTTGCATAATAAAACCAAGGGGATTACATAAACATCTCACTATCTTTCTTTAGTAAAATATTAAGACAACCAACATATCAAAGCCAACGTTAAAGGCTTGCTAGTTGGCTTTAGCAAATGCCACAAGTCACTGCAAAAAGTTCCACTCCGTAAATGAACGTGACTCGTAATTTTCCCACTCATATTTCCTGATTTCTACTCATCCCACACATGTTTTTCTTTGCCAAATAGAAGTTTATTAGCGCTACGAACTTTTCTTAGTAAGATTGGCAATCAATTGACCGTGCTTAGGTCTTATCTAATGTCCACAAGTAGCCCACACACCTGACATTAATCAGCCCTCGCCCTCAGGTGGTGGCTAAGCCCACGTCCATCCCATAGGTGCCACATCGAGTGTGTAAATATAACAATTTGATTCACCTTCTTATTAATCAGAGGGCAGCGAATGAAGGAAACCTGATATCTTTATTCGTGTGGATACATACAGAGGTGAGTGTCTCGGAATGACTCCTCCTAGCACATTTTCATTTGTCGTTAAAAACAAGAATTTTTGTTTTGTATATAATTAGACACGTTCAATAGATGGAATAATGTTTCCTGTAAAATAGGAAACAAATGCATTTGTTTGTGAGTCATAATGGGAGGGTAACGTAACGGGCAATATAAGACTTTTGTTTACACATAATATTTAATATTATAAAACTGATAACAAAGTCTATTATATTTTATCAGTTTCCTATTGCTTTTAGCTATAAAAGTATTTCCTGGTATTAATTTTAAGTACTCCCATGAGAACTAATTATTTTGCTTTAAATATTTCAAATTAAACTTTTGTTAAGTAAGCCAAACATTTAAAGAAAATTCCCTTTTAGTTTTATTTTATGCCAGTCCAAAAAGCGATAAATTATCTTGATTATCCATTGTCGATTATTTTTCTTTGCCAGGCATTATTACAGTAAAATTTTTAAATGTCATTCTAAAGTGAAATCTGTGTACAATGTACATGGGTTTGTTTCAAGGGAAAAGCTAAGTATTTTCCAATCGATTCTCGTGTTACTTTGCTCTCCCCCTTTTTGTTTTCCTCTGCGGTTTTTGTGGTGCGGAAAAAGTTTTTCAGTTAGCAGCGAGTAGTAGTAGTCAGCCAGGCAATTACCTTTATGACAGTTATCTAATGCTTTCCGTATGGCTATTTCTCTACTTTTTGTCCCCCTCTTCTCCAGTGCTCTCTCTTCCGCTGCGGCTACCCCCATTAACGCAATTGGTTTGTGCCACTTTCTTTGAGATACACTCGCAGCACGAGTCCAGCATGTGGGGCCACCGTGATGATGCTGCGCTAAAAACTTGGCAGATACTTCTAGTTGGCCTGCTGATGTTTCGGCCATAACTCATGACACATTTGAAACTATTTTATGGCGCGTTTCCACACAAAACAGCCAGCTGTGGGTGCTCTTTTTTTTATTACTTAGTTGTTTCTTCGTTTTGTTTATATATAAATTTAAAGCTTATCGAACCACTAAAGCCTTGACCTCGCCCACAGGTGAAGGTTTGTGTCTGTCGGATGATCGAAGAGTTCTTGAAATGGCATTAGCCACAGATTAGAATTTGTTTTCTGCAGACTTGAAATATTTTCGAGATAATTTGGTTTAGATAAAAGTAAATTTGCTATTATAATAAAAAAATAAAAGTAAATTTGCTATTATAATAAAAAATCTCTGGGTTATGATATATCATAGATATTTCCAGTCCTTATTTAATCTTACAAAAGCAAACTTTATATTTATTTTTACCATTTGAAATTTATTATATTTAATTTGGTTTCTCCCAAATCAATTATTCAATCCAATAACGAACTATTCAAAGTCAATCATTGAGTTCATTTATTTTGGTGTTGCTCATTACACAATATTAAGCTAAATAATAGCAAACACACACAATAATTATTATTTGCACATTAACTAATTGCTCAAAAACCGGTGATAAATTGTTGGGAAATTATGCATACAATTATTTTTTATACCGCAAAGGCCACGCCCTAAAGCGGATTGTTTCGTCATTTCATTTTGGGCGGCGAATCGCCTTAATTGACATTTGCTGCGGGTCAATAACATTTCCGATGGCAACCAGAGAGTTGGGAAAACGAAAGAGGAGCTCTCCAAGAGAGGTTGGGTTGAGTTGGGTTCGGACATCAATTTTATGGTGTCATGGCATTTGTCAGACGAGACACTGAGCTGAACTTTAAGCCGGGTGTGTGTGTGGAACGCGGCTCAAGAAATCCGAAACAGTTACTGATAAACCTTTTATTTTGTATATCTTAAAAGCTGATTCATAATTTCTTGGAAGGCTTGGAATGATTAATTTACAGGCATACAGATTATCTTAAAAAAGATAACTCTTTTCTTGTTATAATAAATATTTTAGTCATTGAAAAAATTCCATTTTTAGAACTTATATTTTAAAGAGTATATTTCCACTATTATTTTGCTTATTTAGAAAGCTTTCCATGAAGTAAACAATATTCAAATGTTTCTTAAACCTGTTTGGAGCAATGACTTTGCATTCTGACCACCAAAAAGCCCTTTTGTGTTGTATTATTGAGTGGAACCCACTTAAAAAGCCAAAGGTATTTTAATAGTTTCATTCGCTGCATATTTTTCCTTAAAACTTGTTATTCAATTGTTTATTTTTTGTTCACATTTTGAGATTGTCATTTCGAGTCAGCTGTTTCTGCCAATTTTCTTTTGTATTGGCCTACGAGTCGTGGGACAGATGCTAAATTGATTAGCACACATCGGCGAAACGCTCATTGAATTTATTCTACGAAAAATATGACAATTTTGCAGGCGCCCTCCTCTTGTTAGATAAATAAGATTTAATTCTAGGTGAGTGTCGTGTGCTCGCGCTTCCCTTGAATCGTTTTTCATAAGCATTTCCTTTATAAATAAACCCGAAAATCACTCGATTTCCCCATTAGCCAGCTCTTCTTACACGTGTTCATTGCTCAATTGGACTTTGTCTTGGTGTCTTTTCTTTTTGTTCAACAGCTTGCTCAGCTGTTGTTTATATTACTCATCGAATCAGCGGACACAAAGATCAACCTGCTTAACATTTTTACACCGAATATTCAATGAATTGATGACCGACCAGCAGCAAACGCCGTCAGCAAAAAAATAAAAAAGCAGTCGCTGTTCGCATGACTAAAATGCAAATACGACAAAATAAATAAAATAAAAATATAAACAAATGAAACGCTGCGAGTGTCGTGTGCATGAAATATTAAACTCATGAAAACCGAGAAAACCGGAAAGGAAAATACAAAGCACGCTGCTAACTTGGCATACATATATACATATTTATGCTTAATTTGGTCATTGTGTTGGGGAGCGGGAAAGAGAAGCAAAAGACCAAGCAGGAAAAGAACAAAAACCAGGGGGGGTAAGAAACCAGGGGTAAAGAAGTCAAAAACATGTTTTTTTGCGAGCTCAACGGTTGGAAGGAGCCAGCAGCAGCAGCACACACAGCATGAGGTGGGGTGTTCCGTAAAAAACAAGCCACCTCGCCAAGCCAGCCGCCCGAGCCCCCACATCAGAATGATTCATTTACGACTGCCGCTGACGTTGATCGCATTCGGTTGATGAATTTAAATTGTTCTCAACTAAATGTTTACACGTAAAACAAAGAGGGGGAACTGCAAAAGGCCTTACTTACACGCCAAAATCTGATTCTAAGCCATCTATCAAGTTTATGTTGCAACAGTTTTTCAAAAGAACATTTGCACGGTTCAAATATTTCTATCTGTATTTTAATAAATAGCCAAAATTAATCACTATATCTTTTCTAACGACTTTACAAAAACTATTTAGTTTATGATAAGGCTTCTATCAGAAACCAAGTCAAAGTTCTTTTAAAAATAATCAAGCCAATTTGTACTTTTACTTCCTTATCATCTTGTCAATAGGCATGAAAATAATATTTATATTAAAGCCATGCCTTTGTCATCAGCTTTCATATTAAATGCCTTTTTCCGCTATCCAAAAACCGCTGACATTTCCCAGCCATTGTGTCGTCGCCTTGTCTTCTTCCTCATTTTTCCATGTGTTGCATACATATATCAAAAATTAAATTATTGATTGACAAGTGTCCTCAACCCTTTCCTTCGCCCCACAGCCATCAGCACAGCTGAAAAGGTGAAAGTGAAAACAACTGTTTCCATTGTTGTTTGTCTCTTTTTGTTTGTGCAAAACAATTTAACAATTTATGTGTAAATTTTCACAACGGAAGTTGTTGAAACTTATGTATAGTGGGGCTCAGCAGAGCGGCAACAGCAGCAGCAAAACCAACAACTAACACTGCGGCAATAATAGCGCTATAGTTAAACTTATAAGGTCAGTGTCATATTTGGTCAGCTCGTCGAGCATATATTTCTAACGAGCAGATGAGTCACCTCATACACGAGATACAGATACGGCAGATACAGATACATTCATTCATAGCAAACACACCGGTAGGCAGCACTTTCCCCAGAAGTTTGTAGTAGAACAAAGAAAGCTTTAAATGCGTATTGTTTACTACTAAAATCTTGCCTTAAGTGGCTGATTCATTTGAGGAGCACTTTGTCATAGATTTATACAAATTTGTGAATAAACAGACCACAAACCACCAAATCTCGTCTAGCCGAAGCTCTAATTATATGTATTTTATATCAATAATATATCAAATAGTTGAAATATCAGATAGTTTCATTCATAGCAAAAACACACCGGTAGACAGCACTTTCCCAAGAAGTTTGTAGTAGAACAAAGAAAGCTTTAAATGCGTATTGTTTACTACTGAAATCTTGCCTTAAGTGGCTGATTCATTTCAGGAGCACCCCTAATTTGATCATAAGACCTATGCATAAGTTTCTACGAATTGCTGAATAAACAGACCACAAACTACCAAGTCTCGTCTAGCCGGAGTTCTAATTATATGTATTTAATATCAATTTGCATGCCTGACATCATCAGCGAGGCGATGACCACCATAATCTTAATTTTACCTTGGCTACTGAACCTTAATCTAAAAAAGAAATACCGCTTATTTTGCTCAGAATTCCTTTGACAAGTCAACGTTTGTTATGGCTGCACACAGTGTGTTAAATAAAGAAATGTGAAAGAATGAAGTTAACATCCTTTTATCAGTCAATTATGATTAATAAACGCAATCAGAGAGATTAGGGCTGGTAAGAGGGAAAAAATTCTCAGACAAATCTAATCAGGGTTTATTGCTTTATAAAAAAAGAACACAGAGTAACAAGTACTTGAAAAAAAAGGAACAAGCTAGTAGCAACATTATAGTTATTTACAAGTCGAAAATGTGATTAACTTGGGTTTACCCTAGGGGGTTTTTTAATGGTTATATTCCATAGTTTCAACTGTATAATTAATACATTTCTCAAGGACTGATGTCAGTGAAAGCTACTCCGATTAAAGGCTTTTGTGTAAAAATTTAAGACGACCATTCTTATGAAGTATGAATAAAAAACAAGAAAGGAAGCTTACTAAGTTTGTATACTCTTGCAGCAAGGGTATATACATAAAAGGTAAGATAGCTTAATGGGTTTCTACCCGGCTATAAGTTTGTGTGCTTGTTTCGGGTTGTCCAGGGAGACTTTTTAATTATTGGCGAAGCGAAAAAGGGCTAATCAGACGGAAAAGCATGGCCATAAGCAAAAATTTGAATATTTTCAGTTGGGTGCGTCGTCGGTTAGCTTGTTGCTAGGACAAAAGCCATTCAAAGAGCCGGGTCCGCACGTGGCTCTCCTCTCTGGTACTATTTGGCTCTCCCTTCCTCTCTCCGTCTCTCTTTTGGGCACACGCCCAAAACAACAAAACAACAGCGGCGGTGAGAATAAATAAGTGAGGATAAACAGAAAGAAATAACGTGGGGAAAACAAAAACAAATCGAATGGGTTCGCGAGAAGTTCAAGAACAAAATAAAACCCAATACGAATTTCCCTCTGCTTTTTATACGCTTTTTGCGCGGCTGAAACGAACTTAATTAAATATGCAAATAATTTGCGTGCCTTCGTGGTTGTTTTCTTATTTTTTTATGCTCTGATTATATTGCATAATGCACGATATTCGGAGATTAATGCGATTTGGAAACGAAAACTGAGACTCGGTCACATCCGAAACTCATTTATTTTTTAAATTATTGGGGGAAACATGATTTCAAATTCAGTTTCGATCAAGGTTGTGAGAAAGCAACAAGAAAACCAAATGTACAAGAAAATGGGAAAGCAATTTAAGGTGGAAAATTAATAATTGAAAGCGAATTGATCAATCATTGTGGGATGGAATTGATGATTGATAAAAACACCCGTATCCGCATAGGGGCAAATTATAATTAACGCTTGTAAAGATCATGGGGGAATCATTTATCTCTCGAGACCCGATCTGAGGGCGTATTGTCTCTTTTATGCGAACAATTCCCACTTTAATTATTTTCAGAAATGTATCTTTTATGAAGGTTACAATTCAAGCAACGTAGTCTTAAAGTCTTAGAGATAACTTAATGCATCTTGTAATTTTTTCTGTAAAAAGAATCTCAAAAGTTATATTTTTTAAACAAACAAAAACCTAAGGTATAAGTTAAAACGTCCTTAAAAAAATATATTTTTATGTTGAACTAGTGTACCCTTAAATCAATGCTTGAAACCTATACCAATTCAGTTTTTACATTTATTGATTTTTACCAATTATAATTGGAATTGACATTTATAGATTCCAACGTAATTTCAAACTACTTCTTCCGCCCACCCCCAAAAACCTATCAGGTTGCACAGAAAATTGCCTAAATTAAACATTTGTTATGGCCATTAAGCCAGCAAAGAGATATAATCGCAATCATTAACATTTGTTAAACCAAATAAATGGCTGAGATTGTACCTCAAATTTGTTCTCCACATGATTTTCGGTTATTTTGAAATGCTGCTGCCTCTCCTCTGAGCCAACAAACCTCTGCACAGATAGCATCTTTGGAATGCGTTAATCTGCTCTCTTATAATCCATCGCCAACCCACCACCCACCTGCCTGTTGACGTCATCATCACCGGCTGATGTCTAGGTCTTCGCACTCTGTCGGGCGGCTCTCAAAATGCCTAATATATACATATATATATATTCAGAGATTGCCTGTGTGGGCAAGGCGGCAAGTGTTTGTGGCGCCGTTGGCAACAAAGTGGGGAGAAATGGCTTTTTCATGCTCTCCGCCAATTTCCAAACAAATTCTAAACATTTTGGGCAATAGAACTTTTCAATGAACTATTTGATATTCATACATATGATATTTGTACGTACATATATATTATTATATGCATGGGACCAGAGTCTCATAAATTAAACCATCAGTTGTCACAGGCCAAATGAGATTATTTGGTGGGAAATGAAAAAAGAACCGAGAGAAGAGAAGGTTGATCTGCACACGAAATTAAATAAATAATATAAACACAGCCCCAAAAATAGCTGCCAAGCAAACGAGTGCGAGCGAGAAGGCTACACAGAAAGAAATAAAATACAAAATGTCAGTCTAATATGTGTTTGTAGGTCAATGTTACTTATTCAAAGGTGGATTTTGAAGTATTAAAAGAATAGATTGAGCAGGGAAAGGTTTTAAAGCCTTAAATATTCTTTGTTTTAATAATGTTTCGGCTTTAAACCTTCTTTATTTAATAAATTTAATAAAAACAGACTGGGACATACAGTTTAAAGTTTTGAAGTTTTTATATTGTAATTTTACAGACATTTTGATTTAGGATTATAATGAATCTCTTTAAAATAATGGGAAATCAACAATGTTATTTATATTTAAGAAGTAAATATTATATTAATATTAAATTCTTCTCTTAAAATGGAATTTCTCGCTGTGCAAAAATAGCCGCACTCAAAATGACGATTCTTTTCAGTTCGCTTACATTTATTATTACCGTTTGAATTTAATTCAATTGCAGACGAAAACGTGTTGTTGTCGGATCAACCGTGCCTGTCTCCGAGCAACAACAAAAGCGACAAAAGATAATAATAATAATACTAATAATAAACAGGAAGAAGAGGCTATCAAAGGCGAGACACACAAACTGGCCAAAGATCTCACAGAAGAAATGTGCAGCTAAGTGAATTGATCAAGACTCGGCTTCGCCAGCGATATATTTATACGTTTTGTGTGCGGATAGTTGCCAAGCCACAAAACGCATCTCTTCACTGCGATGAATTGAATTGAAGTTGTGATTAACTTTAATTGTGTTATGCAGATGTCAGTGGGGGACGGGAAGCGGCGAGTAGTTATAGTAATCAAAGTGCAGTCGCCTCGCCAGAGCAGCGAAAGCCACGCCATCCAGGAGCGGAGTTGGGGGGGATCCGGGGTTTTGAATATTCCCCAACTCTTGATAGGATCTCTAACAACTTAATTGTCATCTGAACTATTGTTGCTCGGCAAAGCGAATTGAGTGAATATAACAGGCATCACAGTAATAAATTCAATTATTCGTATAAGGCTTTTTATATTTCAGTTTTTTTTAAGATTTGATTAGAATTTTTCAATGTAACAAATTTTGGCTCTTAGATGAAGTTAGTTTACATGATTTCTACTTTTTTATAAAAATGTAATCATAACTATAAATCAATATTTGAGAACCCAAAAACTTGAACGTTTTTTTAATATAAAACACGGGACCAATTGTTAAAAAAAATACAACCTTAAGACAAAAAAAGACTAAACCAACGCACACACACGTCCGTGGCTCGCAAGTACGTGAGCAGCGTGTGGGTGTGGTTGTGACTTAAATAAGCAACTTTGAACTATAAACAATATTCGGCACGCACTCACCTTTGCAACAACAATAATGACGACGACGGCGGTTTTAACGGTAATGCAGCCACCCCGCTCAGTCTCTCCGCTCTCTTTCCACTCTCCTCTGTGCGCTCTCTCTCTCTCTCACTGCCGTCTCCTCGCCTCTCCCTTTTCGCTTTAGTAGTTTTTGGCTGCTGCAGCGCTTGATTTTTTATGCACACATAAATTTTGAAACTGCGACGCCCTTTTTTCGTTTTTTTCTCTCTCACCAAACTAAACAACAACTATCGCACAGACACACTTGCACGCAGCTACACACACACGCCGCGTTCGCGTTGTTAACAACAATTTGGCTTTTCACTCTTTGTGTATTAGATTTTCCTCTTCAACTCCGATTTCGCTAACCGCTTTTCCTTTGCTCTGCGCAAAAGACGCCCACGGAAAATCTTTACTCGACGGGGGCAATCTGCCTATTTATTATTCAACATGCAACACTTGCGAGTCCTTACATTTACTTTGCTGACTATGTATTGCTGCTGCACTTTACTCTGCGATTCGCGACACAAGCAATCGCCGCTTAACACTTATTTACTTTGACCGTTCGCTGCTTGCGTTCATAATCTTGACATTTGCCGGACAAACATTGCATTTTATTTTCCATGGCATCTGGTCACACTGGAATTCGGCATACCCCTAATATTCCAAAAGGGAATTTGTTATTGTGTATAACTACAGTTTTGACATACAATTTTACCCTGAAAAAAAGTGGTCAATCTTAATTGATCTAAGAGTAGAATTTCACATCCAAGGTTTATGATTCCCCATGACATTCGTGATTTTACTATCAGGACTATAAAAGTCCCACGGTTGATAAATGGTTATAAACTTGGCTGAACATGTAAAATCAAAATTTTACAAAGATTTGGATCCTTGGATGTCAATAATTATACAGATTAACCATATCAGCTAATGCTATTATTTAATAAGTTTGCCTTTAGTTTATAACAAAATACTAGCTTAATATAAATAAATACATTTTTAGCTTTACATTTTTTCAGCTTTATATATAGGATATGGGATAATAGCCTTGGTTGGGACTTACCTGCGGTAGAGGACACTCAGTTACCTTTCATCGCCACTCTGCAGACTTGGCCGAGATTCATCGATGATTAAGTCTTTTCGAGTGCAGACTCTGCACTGCAGAGGTTCTTCACACAGTTATTAACACAATTATTTACACACTTTTTAACACACGATTATTAAACACAGATGTGATTATTAAACACAGATGTGAGGTTACTGCGGCGAGGCGCCTCTATTTATAGGAGAAATAGAGTAAGAGAGACATTGATCGAGAGAGAGAGATTGATCGGGAGAGAGATAGGTTGAGAGAGGGAAATAGAGGGAGACACATATAAAGAGAGAGATAGAGAGAAAGAGAGAGAGAGAGATATAGATAGAGGCCGATAGAGTTAGATAGAGTGAGAGAATGATAGATAGAGACAGAAACGTATGGTGTGGCGATGAAAGGTAACTGAGGATGTTCTACTGCAGGACTATTTATTATCCTATATACTAAGTATAAATAAAGCTGACAGCACCGATCGGTTAGCAGAGGATTTTGTTTGAGCTTGCCATTGGGTTGGCTATGAGTTGGATTTGGTTTTCGTGGTAAAACACCGTTTCTAAGCAGTGAAAGAGAACGAGAGGCAAATAGTTTTGAACGGGTGGTAGTCAGCGTCGAAACGAAAAAGTAAAATTAAAATAAGTCTTGCCGATCGCGCAGATCTCATCATGCAACTAACCGCAAGACCGTAATAGCTTAGGGACAATTTAAAAGGAATCAAAAGATGAACCTGTCTTGTATTTCAAATATTGCCGGTTATTATATAGTATGACCGAATAAGTTGCCCTCAAAATATACCGAAAAACAAGTGAAAAGAACGGTCAGACTTCAATTGGTATCGAATACAAAATGGATGTGCACCAATTATCGAGTAAGACATCGATGACTGCCACCTTCATCGATGTTCAATTTATCGATGTATCGCCAGCGCTATCAAAAACGGAATAAGTATTAAGCGGCGATTGCTTGTGTCGCGAATCGCAGAGTGAAGCAGAGTGAACGGTTCGTCGCGCTCGTGTGTGTCTGTGTGTACTGAAAAGAAAAAAAAAACATTTTTAGGGCCGCAGCATAACGGAGGAGAAGTTCGTGTAATTATTATACAATACTCGTATTTGTTCTCGCTACAAATAGGAATAAGCCAAATTGTGCTTTCTAACCACACAAAATACGAAAAAGTTAGCTGAATTACGTGAGTAGAGGCTCTGTATGCGTGTGTGTGCCAGAGCGAGGCGGCAAATCAGTGCGGCGTGAAAGAGGGAGAGCAGCAAAATATAAATTTCTGTAAATGCTGCTCGGCGTGTGTCTGTTGTCTGTTTGCGTGTGTTTCGTGTGCTCCTGTGTTTGTAATTGAGTGTGTGTGCTAAAACAAATGCTTAAATTGCAACAAAGAAAATTTTATAAAGTGTACGAAGCAAATAGCAGAGCAAAAGCAAAGAAGGAATAAAAAGAGAAGAGGCTGTTTAAAGAAGAGAAGAAGAAGAATAAGCAGCCGCCGCGAGTTTTTTGCGCGCGCGTGTGTGTGATTGTGTGCATACACATATTTATATATTTGTATCTGTGTATATAATCAAGAAAAAAAAGCAGCACTGAGAGTCTTAAAAAAGCGATTTCTAGTGTTTAAAAGTAATCTTTAATTTCCTGATTTCTTGCAGCGCCTAACAACGAAAATAATAATTAGTATATATATCAATAAGAGAAATACAACAAGGTTATATATAGTGCTTAAACAGTGAACATTGCGGTTTCAAACGTCTTTTTTGCATGTCTTCCTCTTCACCGTGTTTTTTAACCAACAAATACCTACAACAGCAACAACAACAACAACACCAACGAATGGATTGAAATACAAAAACAAGAACTTTTGAGAGCGTGAAAGAGCGAGACAGAGGAAAAGAGAGGCGTCGGCCAACAGCTTATCATTTGACAAAGCACGAGCAAGAAGCAGAATCAACAGAAGAGGGAGGGAAAGGAGACGGAAAACCAAAAACGCTGATTGCGCTGAAATGTGAGTAATCTTATTAAACCGAAAAAGACAAAGAGACGAATTTAAAACGAACAAATTCAAAAAGAGCAATGCAAAGTCTTAAATTGCATAAACATGTGAGAAAATGTGTGTGTTCACTGTTTGCGTATTTCTGTCTCTCTTTTATTTGCAATTTGAGTTTGATAAGAGAGCGGAAGTGCAATTAAAAGACCTTGGGAACCGTTTATTTACGTTGTATGTCCGTATTTATCTCTCTGGGTGTTGCATTTTCCGGTAGCAGCAAAGTGGGCCAATTCATTTTGACACACTTAAATGTAAATAAACATTGGGAATATAAAATGGTTACTGTCTTAGCACAAGGAAACAGAAACTCTAATTAAATAATTATTTGGATGAATAAACAAAAACATTTAAGGAATTTGTTGTCTAAGAAATATATAATAGGTAGAATAGGTAGAATACATGAATAAGAAATATTTTATTAACAAATAATAATATTTAAATATGAATTTCTATTAAGAACAAATTATTTGTGGCTAAAATAGGTTACATATTTATCGCCGAGTTTTTCCTTAAGGATTTCCTTTCCAACAAAAACAAGAAAATGTCTTTATCAAAGCAAAACCAATTTCCTTTGGGCCTCTGGCAATCCAATAGGAATTCCAACCGTTACAGCCAAGTTAGGATCTGGTTTGGATGTTGTGCCATCAAAAGTTATTCATGCTGCCAGTCAAAGTCTATGAAAACCAATTAAAAGAACCAAAACACAAACGAACTCGTAAATAAAAAAACAACCCAACAAAAAATGTTAAAAGCTATTTCCGAGAGACTTTTGCTTATGGGACCAAAGAATAAAAGCCGAAAACCAATTATGGCCAACTAGTTGGACTTCTCGTTTGGAGGGTAAGGAGTGAGCCATGTCCTAGGCCATGTCCAACAACTCAGGCCGAGTTAGCCAAAAATATTGATCTTAACATATTTTGCAAATGAATAAATAAGCACAATGATCGATATTTTGCTCATTACGATAAGTAATTGCCTATTTTTTATCGAAACACGTCGCTAAATGTAGCCGGTTCTTCTCTGCCAATTAAAGTTGTTGCAAAAGTGTCATTGCTGTTTTCTGTCCGCCTTAATTCTTCCCCTTTGCATACACAGACGGTGACAACAAGGAAGAGACAGACGGCAAATAAAGACTGTAACAAGGAAAAAAGGAGAACCTCCAGAATTAAATTTTCTTTCCCTTTATTTGATTTCGCTTTGTTTGCAAAAATTCCAAAGGCGCATACTACTAAAAACAAAACACTTTGAATAAAAAAACTGTCCAAAGAGAAATCAGCAAAAACAGAGGAGAGGAATAAAAAAAAAAAAAACACAAAAAACGTGGCAAACCAAACAAAAATAAGTTCCTCCATTTGTTGTTGTTGTTGCTGCTGTTGCGGCGGCTGCATTGGATACATAAAAACAAACACACACGAAAAAAAAAAAAATAAAATAAAAACAGACGTCTCTTTTGCTTCCCACTTTATCTCCTCCATGTCTGTTGTTGTTGTTGTTGTTTCCATTGCACTCCAATCTGCTGCTGCTGCTTTTTCTAGCTCCAATCGGCCTCTCGCTACATCGTCTTTTGCCTCTTCCTTCTTCTCCCGGCATATGTATGCATGTAAAACAGCAGAAGAAGAAGAAAACAGATACCGTTGCCAGTCTGCCAGTGGATTGTATTATTTTTTGTTTCTTCTGTATGTGCTTTTCTTGTCTCCATCACTTTTTTGTGCTCTTCTTCGCATGTCTTCTGCTTGTCTTCCTGGTTGAGTCTTTTTTTTTCCTCTGGCGGATTACAACGTTACATTTTGGCGCACTACTTTGTCCCCCCAATTTGCATCAATTGATTTCTGTAAGGAAATAGTGGAAATTCGGAAGGAAAAGATATATGGAAATATATGTACAGTGAAAAACTAAAGGGTTGGCACAGTTGAAAAGTTGAACTTCAAATGTTATTATTAGGCGTAGGCGCA
This sequence comes from Drosophila tsacasi, assembly GCA_018904565.1. Classification (NCBI taxonomy): domain Eukaryota; kingdom Metazoa; phylum Arthropoda; class Insecta; order Diptera; family Drosophilidae; genus Drosophila; species Drosophila tsacasi. The sequence goes on along the minus strand of JAEIHY010020255.1, from coordinate 3,615 downwards.
TTTTTTTTAATCAAATCTTTTTCAAAAAGTTAAAGTAAACTTTTCTTTATAGAATGACACTATTTTTTTGTT
>JAEIHY010020253.1:7780-25391 GCA_018904565.1 Drosophila tsacasi | reverse complement strand
ACTAGCCGTAGTGTTTCCTCCCCAGGGTCCTTGAGTTGAGTTGGTGGGCCACCAAGGATCCGCAGTGGTGTTGAAAGGCGGGAAGGGAGTGGTGGTAATGGTGGTGAAGTTGGGAGTGGTGTTCGTGTTGGGCCAGTGGGTGGAGTTCCATCCGGGCTCGCCGGCGGTGGTGTTCTGGGGAGGCAGCACGGTGCTGTTCTGAGGCGGCTGTTGAACCAGGCAGTTGGCCAGCTCGTTGGTAGCCTCATCCAACTTGATCACTGCCTTGGCCACCTCACGGATTATGCAGGCCTTGCGGCGACGGTAGTCCTGGCGGGCAACGCGCTTATTGTTCTGGCTAAACAGGTTGAGGACCTGGAGAGAAATTCAGACTCAGCTGTAGATCCTGGTGAGAGTAGTTGTTCCAAGAACTTACCGCATCGGCGTAGCAGGAGAGGGAGTCACTTTGGGATTCCAAGACGGCACATCCAATCATCTCGGCCTCGAAGAGCTCCTTCTGACCGTAGAAGTTTCCTTCGATGGCTCGCTCATTACCATTGTAGCAGCGATGAATCTTGTAGCTTGCCGTCAACACGATCTCGAGGTTGTCTACCGCGAAGAGGGCAGCGCAATCCTGCACATTGGCGAGCTCGTCGGCCTGCGGCTCCTGCAGGCGTCCAGTGAGGGCATCGAAGAACAGAGACTGCCAGATGTCCCCCTTGGAGCTCCTGGCTGGTTCCACTGCCGCGAACGCCTGAGGGAAGAGAGAGTGGGGATTGCATAAGGTGATTTAGCTTCTCCTAAGGCGACTTCCGGTCTCACCTGGGCGCTGACGAGCAGCGAGCACACCGCTAATATTTTGCACAGAACCTTCATCTGAACGGTTCGAGTCGCTTCTGAGCTGGAACCTCTGGCAGGTGACCATTTTAAGGCGGCGCACATTGATTTATAATATATTATTTTCATTCTGGTTTCCTAAATTGCATTTATCTATAATTGTTCGGGGCCCGCAGACACAATCAGCCGGGGCAGGTGATAAGTCTTAAGCAGTCTAATTGATGATAAGACTCCAAGTGGTGGCAATGCCGTCACCATGATAAGATCCATCGAACGCGAATGTCTGTGGAGTCGGAACTGGGTGTGAAGTGGCAGGAAGCCCGGACAACAGGTGACACGTGGGAAGCTCCACTGACTTACGTGACGTGCTTATAGTGCCAAGCCTCGACAAGTCAATAAAAACCAGGGAAATTTTTGGCTAGATTTTCCAGGAAAAGTAATAAATAAGATTAAATAAACTGATAACCTTAAAGAGTGTTGTTACTGTGTAGATTTATCTGCTATTTCCTGTCAAGATCTGCAGATATCCCAGAAACCAAAGAAATCTACAAGACCTCTTTCCTGTTTTGATAGATAATCACTGCTTTTTGTTGAATGAAAACCTTTAATTTTGTTTATTTTGCATAGCTAAAGCTTAGTTGGTCAGAGGCACATCCTCCAGCTCTTGCTGGTGCTTCTCTGGCACCTGCTCCTTGGGAATCTGGGTAGGCTGGAAGGGCTGCGGCTGCTGCTGCTCGCGCTGAACCATCTCCCTTTGGGCAGGAATCTTGGCCACACAGGTGTCAAAGTCATTGGCGATCTGAATGGACTGAACCTTGGCCTCGCTGACGGCGGCACTGATGCAGTTGGTCCTGGCGGCGCTCACCTGCGTCTCGTTGGAGTTGAACTGGGTCTGGGTGGTGTAGGCCTGCGAGTTGGAGGTGTCCAGCAGCTGCAGGTTCTTGTCAAACTATCGGGGCACGAGTGAAAATTAAGTTACCAACTCACTAATAATGTTAGAAATGTGCACTTACAGTGGACACTGTGCAGTTGAGGAACCTGGCGGAGTCGGTTTCGTTGCGGCACAGCTGCAGGTTCTGCTCGAGGGTCAGGAGTTGGGTGCGGATCTGGGTGACGGTGGCGTTGCTGCTCTGGGCGTAGGCCACCTTGGTACGGTTGGCTGCCTCTTCGCAGGCATTGGTGGAGTTGGCCAGAATGTCGCCGTTCTTCTGGGTGGCATTCAGGTAGTTGTTGGCGCAGGTCTGGGCGGCAGGGGTCAGAGCGCGGGGCTCCACCTCACCACCCAACACCATGCGGAAGAGGGCGGTCTCTAGGCCGGAACGAGGCACAGCAGTGGCCTGGCAGGAAAGAGTTTTTAAGATTTTCCAGTACAGTTTCTTCAGTGAAATCTAAGTTACATTTTTATCAGCAATTCTTAGCCCTATCAACTAGTTAGTTTTTATTTTTAGTTAACTTTCCTAATCTGCCATTGTACTTTGTGGGCTTCACTATCATTTTGAATATATATAGTGCTAGCTGGTCAAGTATATTGCTTATATCTGTAGATACCACCAGACACGCGCCCAAGAAATTGATTTACTTGGAGTACCCGTCTACCTGCTGATCAGGTGATAGTTGTTTACACTATACAAGCTCTCTACTCTCTAGAGAATTATTTCTCGTTTAATTTTTAACAACTCACGCTGAACAGGGTCACGGCCAGCAGGATAACTTGTGTGTAGAGCTTCATTTTCGATTCGGAACTGATCTTGCTTCAATTACTGGCAATAGACAGTCTGCAGCCTCTTTTATACCTCCTCTATGGGAGCAAAAGATCTGCTTTTCGGGCTAAAATTAACCAGGTAACCTCAGCTAATTGGCAATGCACTAGATAAGATAGGAAACGGAACAAGAAAACAAGACAAATGTTCATCTAATTGGCTTTCTGCAGGGCTAAAACTCATCTCCCCAAACGGGGCAGGGAGATAAGCAGTTGCCAGGTTGACTCCCACTCCAATCAGAGGGTTCCGTGTCGCCGGAATGATAACGCCTTCGGGGATCTCTAGGGCCTCTGGGGTCTGGCAGTCTGCTGGCTTTATCTGGAATATATAATAATACTGTGATATAAGACCCCAAATTTGGCGGCCTTGCTGAATCACGCAATCTCAAGCTCAAGAATTATGCGATTACTTTAGAGAGCCACTCGAGGCGATGATTCCAATCTACCGATTACATGGCTATAAATCAATGAGCTGGGCCTGCCGAAGTTTGGGTATTCCAAGAACTCCTCACCGGTTCCCAGAACCCCTAACTGATTAGCCTGATAACTCATTTCGCTGTGGCTAAGGTCACCGAAAGTAGAAGCCGAATTTCCATGAATTCAGTTATCAGCACCGGCCGCATTTGTGTATCGATCTAACAGTCCTATCGACAATTGAAAATAACTTACTGGCAAGTAAACAAAAAACAACAAGTCTTCAGGCTCTTAATGAATAAATAGGCTGCCACCTAATTAGCCTTTCACGTTCTGGAGTCGTGCCTAGCCCGAAAATAGCTACATTTTTCACCTCAATTGAGAGACCTGGTCCTTGGAAGTGTGGGGCGAAGCCAAAAGGCTTCTTTTGGCACTTGTGAATTTATCAAAAACACACACACACTCAACTCTGGGGCTCTGAAGGGGACAAAAGCCGAGGAAGCCCCGTCTCCGGACTCCACGTGTGCCGGCTCACATACATCTTGCGATAGACCAAACAAGATTTATAAGCTGAGACATTGTTCCAGGCACCTTCCTTGGCAAAGTCGTCGCAACTCGAGCGATTTATCAAAAGCATAAACTGCAGGCAGAGCGGGAAAGGTGGCTCAACAACAACTTTTGGTGGTGATGCACGGGAAAAATACAATATGTCAGCTGGAAGATGTTTATAAAACCCTTATTTAATTTATTTCAAGAGTTCAAATTAAAAGAAGACTTGGATATGCACTTTATAGTCTTAAGCATTTAGTTTTTTAGTTAGTTTTTATTTAGGTTAATGAAGCTTTGTTAGTCTCATGTATGATGAACTCGGTTTTGGCTTTGAGAATATATTTTATTTAGATTCTTTAATAAATTATGGCATCAAGAATAGACTTTTTTCCCTATTTTCTTTAAAGAGTTTCTGCTGTTAAATCCAGTATTCATATATACTGCATTCAAGCCAAACCATTTCTTTTTATCTTTAACTTCATATTTGAAAATTATTTCTTGAGATAACAAAACATGAATGAATATAATTTTCCCAGAATTTCTAAACAATCAATTACCTCTGGTAAAAAAATCAATCAATTTAAAAGTAATCTGAAATAATTGTTGATAAGCATGGGACTTCTTGCAAAATAAACAATTACAAATATGTCATCAAATCAACCTATGTATTTTTCTTGATCTAAGAGATTTCCTTGTACATATACCTTATTTCTTGTATTATCTAAAAGTGTTCTGATATTTTAAGCTATAATTCCTCGCAGTGTACCGTCTGCCTGGCGCATCTGGTCGCCCCGGAACTTCCCGGGAGCCAGATTTAACGGGGCGACAAGTGCTAATTTGAATGTGGGCAGCCGTTTTATTTGTCCTGACAGTCCCACCGAGCGGAGGTAAGCCACAAGTCACGGCTCCTGTTCGCTCCCAAATCAGATTGGGTTGTCGCTGCCGGTGTCATATCATTTTGGCTGATGGTCTCTCAGTCCCTCAGTGCCTCAGTCCCCCAGTCTGCCAGTCTCTCAGTCCCATTGCCAATCCCCATCCCCCGAACTGTGGCCGGGAGTGACTCTTGTTCCGCGCCGTATTCCTGGAGTGGTAAGTCATGTAATGCGCTTGAAGTGGCTTTACACTGCGGCTTCTGTTCGAGCCGCTTCTGTTTCAGTTTCGGCCTCGGCCTCGGCCTCGGATCTGTTGAGATCTCGAGTGGCTGTTAAGCACTTTCATTACACAGGCCCGAAAAGCGCAATGATTTATGCGAGTTATGAGGGGAGACAGCTCAGCTCGAGTGTCGCTTTAAATACGAGAACGGGGCACGGGAATGCGGCGCTGACTGCTGTCATTAAAAATGGAATGGCCAGCACCAGGACGGGATGTGTGTGTTGGCATGGATATTGTTGCGCATTGTTTGCCGCCGTTGTTGGTAATGCCTTTGCCGCTGTCACCTCCTTTGTTTGCTGCAGCTCGACTGGCAAATAAATGCGCGGTCTAGACAGTCACGCACAATGGCAGTTTTAATTTTAAGAGTGCAACCGGAAAAGAGCAAGGCACAGGACAGCGCGCAGGAAAAAGCGGGGGATGAATCCTTAAAGAGGACTCTTATTTCACAGATGAGTTTCAGCAGAAAGACTCTGAATTTTTATGGAAGCATTAAAAGTGAATTGAAGGCTATCTATTCTTACTTAATGTTAATCATAGGAATGTTTTATAAAGATAAACTGTAAAACAGGATGTGTTGAGTCAAATTTTGAAATCGGTAGTTTTATATGAACATTTTTTTTTGACAAATCAATGTTTGTTTTATGCTATTTTTTACTGGGTTAATAAAGCTGCATACTTAGGTAAGAAGTTTTTAAAAATAAAAATTTTAGTCATATAATTTAATTTTCATGATTTTGACCCCTCTAAAATTTTATACATTTTTTGAAATTTTTGTTCTAAGCAGAAATGACTAGATCGACTCAGCTTTTGATGCTGATCAAGAATATAAATGATTTATAGGGTCGGAAATGACTTCTTCATCTACTTGCAGGCTTCTGAGTAAAATTATGATAATAAAACAATGTCCTAACAATGCATAAAATATTTTTAAATTACGCGAAAAATAACCCATTCCGTCTACAAAGTATTTCAGTTCCGTTGAGTCAGCTCACAGTCACGATAAAAATTGTGATAAATCAAACAAAAGGCTGTGCTTACCTCGCTTTATCGCTCGCAGCTCAAAATAAACGCTCTTTTTCAGTTTCCTAGACTTAGTGCCAGAGATAGTGGCAGCAGCAAGCCAGGTGAGTCAGGTATTTATAAGTTTTCAAGAGCGCTCGAAAAGTGCATAAACATTCGCTTAATACACTGAGATCAATTAAGTGTGTGCACTCCATTTAAATGGCGATTTTTTCCCCAGCTGCTGAGGAGCTCTCCCTCTCTCTCTCTCTCTCTTTCTCTCTGCCGCTCGCTCGCAGCAAAGGCAAAATGCGTAATAAGTTTTTTATGCAAATTTCCCAGGGAAAACTTTTCCCACGTCAACACTTTATTCCATTGTAAATTATTTGCATTAATTTATTTTTAGTTTGCATTTCCCTGCCCTGCAAAACGAAATTATATAAATTTTATATATTTTTTTGAAGCGCCATTTCGGAGAACATTAAAAATGTGTAACATGTAGCTCCTGAGTTCTTGTTGTTTGCCGAACACACGGCAGCGTTTTTTGCTCTTGTTGCTCTGGTTTTTGTTGTGTTCTCTAAATGTTAATTCAATGCAACATTTTCGTGTTGCTCGGCATTTGCTGCCATGTTTTAAAATGAATACAAAAAGCCAAGGCAGAGGGAGAGAGAGAGGCACACCCGCTGCGCCATATGTGTGTGCCGGGAAAACTCTGCTGGAGGGCCTTGATTTCTGTGACAATATTTGTGCGGTCTAATGGCAAAATGGCATTTGAATTTTAGTCCAATGCTTATTGAGATTTAATCTGATTGTAAATGTGATTTACATTTTTCAAGGGGGCGACAGCGGAATTTGCATTTCAAAGCGAGGAAAATGCCGGCTAAATCGGAAAGGAAATTCGCACAACGGCGGGCGTTGGACGGAAGTTTTTATGCGAGGACTCATGAAATTTATTAACGCTTTCATTGCACGCCAGGGAATAGCCGGGAAGGCCAAGAGGAGGCTGCGCGCTGTAACATTTCCTTTGTGTGTCGTAGATTTACTGGTCCGCCCCGGGTTTTTCCAGTTGATTTTACAGCGCTTGGATATTACGTTTTAGTGCCGCGCTCCGCTTTTGTTACCGCTTAGAAGTGCCTCAAAGTTGGCCCGAATGCGAGCTTTAATCAAGTTAAATGGCGCGCGAGGGCAGGTGCTGCATTTAGTGGGGCTTTGCCTGCCCGGCAGGCCACAACTGGCAGCCGGGTGGCCTGGGTCGACTAACAGCAATTAAAGTGCATTAACCACATGATGCGTTTTGCACTTAAATCCCCACCACACACACAGACTCGCTCCGACTTCCAATTCCACTTCCACTTCCACTCGTGGGTCACTGCATCTGTTGCCATTGCATTTGCGCTTGCAACAGTTGCACTTGCTGCGCTTGAACCTGAACAGGCCCACGCACCCGCACACGCATCCACATCCGCTTCCGTTTCCGGCGGCAGCCAAGCCACGAACAGGAAGCGACTGTTGCCGCTTTTGTTGCTGCTTCGGACACTGGGGGAAATTTTTGAAGGCTGTCAAGGACATGGGTGCATATATTTATGCTATTGAATTGATGAATAAAATGTGAGGGAAATATATTATATATAACTCTTTATTTTAGTTTAATCTCTCTTAGCTCTCTGTTCTTGTCTTCTCTCAGTGTAAATCCTAAACCCTAAGAGCTGGAGTTGGAGTCCGGAAAAAGCACCTGACCAGCGGGGGATGGCGGCAACATGTGCATCCTAATAAAAACTAATTAGGGCTCTCCATCCACATTTTCAGCCGCATACCGCACCCCGCACCCCGCATCAATGGTCAGCAAACTGTTGCTGCTGACTGTCGCCTGACATCAAAAGTTCTATTTTAGTTTATGTTGCGGGTGGGGGTGCTGGTGCTGGTGCGTGGTGCGTGGTGCCCCACCACAGACCGGCATACATTCCGTGCCCCAGAGCTCTTTCGAGTCTGATTGTGACAGCCCATGGACGGGCTGCTGCTGAGTCCCCTCCAGAGCCCCAAAAACCTCGATAAGTCCCCACCCGATCTCCGGATGCCCCGGCAACCACTCGAGGTTAAATGTTCCCTCGGCTGACACGAGGAATTTAATTTCGTTCCGACAAAGACAAATACAAAGGCAGACGTCAAGTTATTAGCAATATAAACACACATGTGCCGACAGTTTACTTTCCATTTTCCATTTCCATCTCCCCGGAGCCCTTTCACATGTTGTGCGTAGGTGTAAGTGTGGGTGGAGCTCATTTAAAAGTCCCGAAAAGAGCAAGCCAAATCAAACAGCAAACAGCAAACAGCAAGCGGCGAGCAGCGAGCAGCGAAAAAGTGTATATTAAATTGAAGGTAATGCAAAAATTCCAAGGAAATCGGTATGTGCCAAGGGGAGTTTGGCTAAAACCTGTTCTTCATTTGAAAGATTTTAAACAAGTTACCACCTATGAACCACTTATGTTTAGATAACTTACTAAGAATTTACCTTTTTTTTTGGCTCATTATCACCCAAATGTTTGAAATTCTTAGGAAATCTCTTTGACGTCACTAGAATTTCTCACGAATTTCGGTACGCCAAAACAGAGAGAGGGTTAATGATTAGATTTGCTATATCTCAACACCGATTATCGCTGAACCGCTGACCAATAGGAAGGCTTTGATAATACTTTCCAGTCCATGGGGAAATTTGTACGCCTCCTTTTTCCCAAAGTCTCCCTTCCCCAAGTGCATACGCCCCGTGTCCGTATGGTTTCCTTGGGCTTAAGCGGATATAAACTGTTCCATAAGCTGCCGTTGGACTTTTAATTTAAAACTTTTGCCCCATATACACCCACCCACACAGTGGGAGAGGCAGAGAGATCTACCAAAAGCCCCCGAGGACGTAATGCAATCAGCAAACAAAAGACAAAAGGCGGCGCTTTCGATTTTTGCCCCTTTTACATCGGATTGCTGGGCGGGATTTCATTTGGTCAGCGGTGGAGGGAGGCTACTTAAGCCAGGATTAAGTGGTAAGTTGCCGTATTTTGCACCTTGAGCGGGAGGGAAATCCTGGGAAATGGAGCGGCAGAATAGTTTTCATTTATTATGTTATGTAGCTGAGGGGAATTTCATTTAATGAAGTTTTAACTGAAAGAATTTAATTACTATAAAAAAGAAGGTAATAAAGTAGTTTCAACGGAGGTACACATAAAAAATAGTTTAGTTATGGTTAAATACTTTTTTAGCATTTGTCTAGTTAATAACTACAACTTTTTCAACTTATAAACTCGGTAAACAGCACAACAAATTATTTTCAATTAAGGGAAATCCATACATACCAAATTCACTTCATTCTGCAGCTGAAGCACCACATCACTCTAACTTTTTATCTGGCAAATAATAATAGTTCGACGAGCTGCCACGGAGAAGAAAAAGTTTGCCAGCTGGAATATTTAAGAGCCAGTGAATTTCCACATTATGCCAATCAAGCCGTTGCCGGAGCCGAACGTCGAGGCAATTATTAATTGTGAAATATCAATCAGCTGAATATGATAAATGAGCTTTAACTTTTCGCTTTAGCCCCCGAGAAAGGCGCCTCTCAACGGCTGCCATATATTTGCGGCATTATTGCGGCCAGCACGGGTGAGGGAATTTCTGCGAAAATGTGGCAACAATGAAAGGAGCAGCCACTTGGCAGACGGATTGCCGGATGACTGCTTCACTTTTGGGCTTAAAGCGACGTTCTCAGTTTGAAACGCAGACTTGACAAGCAGTTGATGCAACCTCACCTCTGTTTTGTGCCACAAAAGTTAATTAACCATAAGTGGGTGATGGCTCGATGTCTAGTTTCTCTCCTGGCCATAAACGCAAGATACACGAGGAATCCGGGCTGCATTGGCTAATTGCATTGTTTCCAGCCAACAAAGCGGCCAGTTGGCCAACAAACTAAGCCAGTTGTGCCTTTGTCTCGCTGGTTAGATGGCCGTAATGAAATGGCTTAAGCGGATATAAGCCGGTCCGTAAGCTTCGGGCCAAGAGGCACTCATTGGGGAGAGAAGACAAAAGATGCTACTGGCCAGATTAAGTCGTAAATTGCCGCGTTTCGGACGGCCAAAAGGTGTCATTGTCATACACATATATTCCGAGCCCGATCCCCATTGCCCACAGTTAATCTGCAGCCTTGGGCATAATTAACAAGATATGGTCGGGGACAAAGCCTTTTCGCTTTCGCGCTTTTTTGTCAGCCGGAGAGGCTCTGTCACAGACACATCAGCGCTCCATTCTTCTGTGACAGGTTTTTAAATTAAATCGCAGTATTATGGCGGATAATTGGCCGCTTGGCAGCTCGTTTCGTTGCAAAAAATAATTAAGGACACGTCGAATGCAGGGGGAGGGAAGCCATCGCTCTCAGAGCCGCCTGAATTTCTGCAGAAACAATCAATGCAAGGCAACATTTATGACTGGATGGGAGGAGTCCTTTGTTGCCACATCTGAAGGTGACTGCAGCCGGGAGTGAAGCACTTGAGGGCCCTTTAATTTGCGGCTCAAAGAGCTTAAAAGTCCATTACTATCTGGCGAGCGGGCACGAAACTTTGTCCGGTAATTTCCCAAATGAAAACCCAATTTCGGCCGCGGTGAAAGAGTTTCTCCCCCCTCGCAATTTATTGGACTTTAATCTTTTGCGTACTGATTCGGCAACTTATTACTTAAGTTCCCGCTAAATATTTCAATAAACTTTGGCCAAAGTTCGCCGCTCCCAGCGAAATTCCACGGGAAATCGATGGTGAGATGCCAACTGGTGGCGTATAATCTAATCTGACAGCGACTAGGGACTCAAGCAACAATAAAAATCAATTTCCATATTCAATTTCCTTAAGTGGCGGCCCACTGGAAAATGGTTGAAAAATGAAAATGAGCCTCGCCCTTATGGAGGCTGTAAAACTATTGACTAGCCCGAGTTGAGTCAGCGCTTTAGCCCGGCCAATGATGATGATGATGATGATGATGGGGCCTTTGATTCCCGCTTTTGTGGCTCCAGAATAACTCCACACGGAGCCGGAGAGAAAGGAGTCGAGGTCCGAGTCCTGACATTGTGTGACACATTTCCATTTTGGGGAATTTCTTCATTTCTGCTTTGTTGCCTCCGCTTTTATTTACTGCGAACAACGGACAGGGAACAATGCACTGCTGCTGCTTCTGGGAAATGCGAAAATGGGATGGAAAACAACGCTGGAAACAGTGGAAATTGTGAGCTATGTTTTCGGGAATAATGCTCTGGCAAGGTAGCAGTGAAAAATGCCAGCACGTTAAATTCAATTTAACGTGAAATGCAGTGAGACGAAATGAAATTTTCGCTGTCGCAGTGTCTAACAAGGAGTCGGGGAAAACCAGCAGGAGGAAAACAAAGGCCGGGGGGAAAATTGAAAATAAGCGAGGACAATTGCCGTCCGATAAGAAAAGCTGCCTGGCTGCCTGGTCATTGGTGGCGGGAAACCGAAGATTACCAAACATAATACAAAAAACTATACAGGAGAGCATCCAGGCGAAAGCTGAAAGCAAATACTTCAATCGAGGCAAGATGAAACGAAACGAATCGAATCGAAACGGAGGCAAACGAAAGCGAATCGAATATTTATTGCCTTTATTAGCGAGTCGATTGAAAAATTTACTGCGCTCAAATTCTATCTGGAACGCTTCGCTTCACTCACTGCCAGCTGTTGGCTTTGGGTTTTCGGGGGGTTTTTCCGCCGAAGCCTTACCTCGCCCGCCAGCCTTAACATGGGCATTGTGCGCGCCGGCACAGCGCGAGCAATTCATCTCGGCGTGGAAAAACTTTTCCATTTGCAGCTTGGAGCTGGCTACCTGCTGATGGTGGAGCCTGACGCTTCATCCAGAGGTGGCAGCATTTCTGAAATTTTCGCTGGCTGCTGCAGCTTGTTTTTCACTTCCACTTCCATTCGGTTTGAGATGTTTTCCCTTGTTAAGCAGTTGGGCCCGAAGCCCGCCCTCGCTGGTGTTGTCTATATCCTTTAGGTCCTGCCCATTTGTTTTCAATTTTCCTGCAGCGCCGAAGATGTTGTTCTCCATCAACACTCACCAAGCGTATGAGTAATTTTCCCTTCTCTATTTTCCGGCACTTGACACAGGCTTTAAGGCGTGGGCAAATAATTGTGAATTTAGATGGAGGGAAATATATTTTGGGGTAATTGTAATTCTGGGTGTTTCAAGACTTTGACTGCAATTGGAAAGGGTTCCTTTTGCACTAAAGAAATCGTCAGTTTTTTTAATTAATTCTCTGACATAAAGTCCATCTTAATATTAGCTTTAGATTATGGCTAATTTACTGTTTGATATAAAAGTTAAATAAAATAAATATGGCAGTGCAAAAAAACATCCCCTTTAAGGCCCAACAATGCACACTCTGCCGAGTCCTGATGGCCCAAAGGCAGCCTGCAGGCTGTCCCCCCCTGCGGCGGAGTGAAGTTCTCGCATTACTGTGCCATAAAGGACACTCGCTGGCTGGTTTCCTCTCCCTTGTCCCCCTTCCCCTTCCCATCTGCATCTGTCAGCGTATTTCCGGCGCGTATGTGTGTGCGTCTGTCTTTGTCTATGGCAGTTTACCTAATTACATTCCGGAAATAAAACGTTGACTGATTGTGCCAATAAATGAAAATAATGACGCACCATTGACTGCAAACTGGAGCCGGCAAGCGGCAAACGGCCAAAACTCTGGGCTAACTTTTTCCCCGAGTTTGCTTAGAGACAGAGAGAGAGACAAGCAGCAACAAAAAGCAGCACACGAGCTGGAAAACTTCTTGTCTGTCTGGGCTCCTTCCTCTCGGGCTTTCTTCTGCCCTTCAGAGTCTCCTTTCACTTTCTTTTTTTCCTGTGTGTGTGTGTCCTGACGAGTTTATTTGCTTGAGCAGCGCTAACTGATTGTCTGTGATTTTCTTGTTTTTAGATAATGAAAGCTGCAGCAATCTGCGGCTGCGGGTACATAAAACGAAGGCGAAAGTAAGGGTCTGGGTTTCGGCCGGAGCAAGTGTAACTTTTTATATGTCCCGGCAAAACAGGAATTGCCGGCAATTTATACAGAATCCGGGTTAGCGAAAGGGAAAAGGAGAGAAACTGAAAGTGAGATTGAGTGGGTCAGTGTGGCAGATATCACAGGACCCTTACTGGACCAGGGAATTAACATATATGGCTCGATGTTTGATGGTCAGGTTTTCATTGCCTGATATATGGTTATTATTTTGAACTGGTTACTTGGAAGGGGAAATGTGGAAATCAGTCACATAAGGTTAGTGGAAAGATTAAGGCTAACTTTAACTTTATACACCCAAGATTTACTTAAATGCTTAGCCCACTGTTATATTCATTTCCCCATTCATACCCAACATATGGACTCTCTTTTTCCTTCAAGAAACCACTTAAAACTGTAACCATCACCCCAATAATTCCCCTTCCCGCCTGTCCCAACCGATGAAGTCATGCAGAATTCGGTACCGAGCAGATAAGACAACCGACGCGAAAATGCTTTCAGTGCTGGACAAGGTCTAAACCGTGTTAGCCGTCTTTGGCTTGGATTTGCTCCGGAATCCGGATTTTGGGCCAGTCCCCAGAAGTATGCAGAGCACTCTGCTGGCCAAGAGTCGTGCGTGAGCCGGCCAAAAAGGGAAGTTGGCCCCAGCTGAGGGCTCGGAACTCGGTTGCAACTAATTTCAGCACAATAACCCAAATTGAAGCGGTTTGCTGGCGCTTTGTTTGCCCACGAAGCGCAGCCAGGCGCGACGAGACGCGTGACGAAGGCAAAGGCGAAGGCGACGGCGAAGTGTCTTCGGCACTCGGCTGATGGCTGCACAAAGAGAGAGCAAAAGAGAAATTTCCGAGAGCGGAACTATGCGCACGAATGTCAAGGAAGAGAGAGCGGAAGAGAGCACGGGAGAGAGAGTTGGCCGGAAATAAATGTTTGCTATAAAAGTCCTAACAGCTGTTCGTGGGAGAATTATTTATATTGGGGATAGTTTTAATAGATCTGGATGTTTGTTTAAAAACAAAAGAAAAAGTAAAATAAAATAGATTAAAATTTAAAATATAATAAAATCATGTAAAAATCTAAATTCTTAAGGATTTAAAACTCTTCAATATTAAAGAACTTTTCAGTAATTTGTTAAATATATATTTTTCACTGTAAAATGGGCAAATAAATGTCTGGTCTCTGTAAAATATATATTGTATGTTTAATCTTCTTGAGGTGTTTGTATTATATATTTATATTTATTTATTATTATCAATCAAATCTTAATAAGGAAGCAAATTATATTAATCAGAAACTTAAGTTAGAAGCTTTATTCCGATAAAAACATATTTTAAAACCTTTAAACATGGTTCACTATTAAAATGCCTAATCTCCTAATCATTAAATAAATAAAGTACCATTTCCACTCACTAAACAGTTCCATATAACTTTTGTTTACAATACAAATTAGTTATTTAACTTGAAATTCCCTCATTATATTCCAATGACAGCTAGTAATTTGTTTCACTAAACTTTAATTGCATTTATAACTCAAACATTTTGTTAAAAGTTTTCCTCCTACCGCACTCCATGTTTGTTCCCTCCCCCCTCCCTTTGATTCGATTCGCTGAAGAACAACAAACAAGCTGAACGGGGTCCTGGTCTTCCCTCCCCAAGGACCAATTAAGCAAACATTTCACACGAACCACAGATGCTATAAAATCACACAGAGAGAGGAAGAGAGCAGAGCTCTTGCTCTTTGAGTTTCCCCTAAGCGGAAAATGAGAGAGGAAAACGGAACGAAGCCTGTGCAGACTTTGCCACGGATACGGCTGCTGGTGTTGCTGCTGCCTTTCCTTGGATCCTCGTGTCAGTCGCGTGCGAAAGCGTAAAGTAAACAGACAGGCGGCTGAGGCGCCAGCTGGAAAAGCGGAAAGGCAGGAAAAGCACCAGCAGCCAGTGAAAACAACAACGTTGACGAGGACGACGACGAGGCGGCAGCTGCTCAGCTCAGTCAGTTAAGCGTTGGCCGCAGCGGTAACGGGTTCCGTTCGGTCCAGTTTATACGCGGTCAACGCGGCGAATGCGCGATATATGAAGTATACGCAACGTGGTTCTTGGTTGAAACGATGGCATATGGCAGCCATGTGCTTCTACATGCAAGATTGTGACAGTTAACTGTGTCTAAATGGATTACCGCATAAAATAAAAAAGTTACAAAACGAAAACAATTAAAAACGGCCAACTAAAAACAGGCAAAGTTAATTGGAAATGGCGCTTAAAACGTGCATAAATCAACACAGAAATTGCATTTAATTAAGAGAAACAAAGCAAAAAAATAATCATAGAGCTTTGCAAAAAAATAAAAACAATTAGAAACGAAGGGAAACAAAACAAAACGTTTTAATTACGGCAATGTCACCAACAAATTGAATTGCCAGTGCAGTGACAAATGAAATGAAATTAAGGCGTCTGATAAATTGATTTACAAATGCAAAACAATTGGCAGCCGCCGAAAAAGGGGGAAAACGAGCGAAACATCAACGTCAACAACTACAACTACAACTACAACTTTGGGAAAAACAGCAACAACATGCCGGCATCAAGTGGATTATATCGCATCAAGCACGGCCGTGTCCTTGACGGGCTGCAAAAACCCGCGGCACTTATTTTTATTATAGCATACATTGCGGCATGCGGCATTTGCGGTAAATATCACACACACGCACAACCACCACTGACTTTTGACTAAAACACACAAACAGCAATACAGAAAATACAAAAATAATGCTGCACATAATTTATATATATATTATACACGTGTTTTATGGCCCCCTCAATTTGATATTCATGTCAATTGGCGGCGCATATTGCCTGTTCACCGAAACAGGAATAATTTAATTACGGCGCCGTAATGCATGAAATATTGTCAAAAGGCATTCGCCGTTTATTTTTCGTAAATATCAAATTAAATGCCGCCACAAAGCGGAGATCGAGAATCGCGAAATCGAGAGAAATCGTTAATTTGTTACATTTCATTGGCGCCGTCGAGTGCAGTGACAGGTCAGGCGATGAGCGCGGAAATCACCTGTGCATCACCTGTCAATGCCTGACACCGCAACAACAGCAATAAAGGCAACGAGAGCTGGCCCCCAGGAACAACAAGAACACTTGTCTACAACTCTCCGGTCTCCTGTCTGCTGTTGCTATCTCCCCCCGCCGACTATCCCCGTCTCCCTGGCTTTCTGGCTGGCAATTTGTCAAGCAATCAACAAAGCCAGAAATTGCCCGGCAATAAGACAGAGAAGGGAACAGGGAAACGGAGGCAGAGAAAGAGAGGGAATGTTGTTGGTTTGCCGAATCATGGCGGCAAATACTGAGTAGAAATGCGAATAAAACCATCGAACGGCGGATATAGGCTGCACTGGGGGAAACCAGTAGGCCGAAGATGGGTCTGAGGGGGGCTAAAATCAATGTTTCCAACTGGGAAAGGGAAGTAACTTAAAAAGTCTTCGATTCTTTGTTGAAAATCAAGTCTACGATTATCTTTTAATATTAAGTAATAAATTAGAATAAGTTTCTTCTTTAACGAGTAATTGTTTGTATTCAAATTATAGAGTTCTCCTTCAATTCTGCCAAGTAAACTCATTAAGATTTTAGCTATTCTAGATATAAGAATGAATAACTATCCTGTAAGTTACTTAAAAGTCATAGAAAACTCTTTATAAATAAATTATTGCTTTGAATTTCTTGAATAATTAAATTAGTGTTAAGATAGTTTCATTACATAGAGTTACCTTTTTCAGCCTCCCTAAAAGCATTTATTCATTAATAAATACTTCCAGCTTCAGTACAAAAATGCAGGATTCTAAAATCACATTTTTCCCGTCCTAATAAATACATCTCAAGTCCATAGTAAATGTTCTTGACTTTGAGCAGTACATTCTTCATCCCGAAACTATTTGTTCGTAGTGTGTGCGGGACAACAGCCAAAGAACGGCAATATGTGGAAACTAGAACACAGCCAGTGGCTGTGCCACATTTGTGCGTGCCCCCGAGGGGCAACGTCGAAGGGGTGTTTGTAAAATCGTCACAATATAAAAAAGAATGAAAAAAACAGTGCCACGTCTTTGCCTCAGGGGCAGGGCACACACAGTACACACAGTACACACACTGGCACACTGGCGACTATCTAGCGCAGCTATTGTTGCATGCCACATACGGACACATGCCTTTTGGGGCATGGCACACACTCCAGCTACAGTCGCTGTCACTGTCAATGCTGTAATGAAAAATGCACAAACACCGAAGCGAAATACGAAATACGAAATCCCAAAAAAAGGCGCACTAAATACGAGGGAGAGAGCTAGCCTGAAAATAGAAATAAACAGACAGAAGGGAGCTTAGGGCCGAAAATGAAAAAAACAATTCAGATGCGACCTGCGCCTCCTTTTCCTCCTGTCACGCTTGTTTTTTTATTTAGAGCGCATTAATATTTAGCCAGCCGCATGCACGTTCCATACAGATGTATAAATGCTATTCCTATAGTATAAATCAATATTTTTATGCCCGCGGTGCATGTCTAGTCCCCGGTTCGGGGGATTTTGAAGGCCAGCGGGTCGTTGCACAAACTGCATCGCTCGCTGCACCCAAATCCGCGGCTCAATGGATTCCACATATTTGCATAATGTAACCAAAACAAGAAAGGAAGCTAACTTCGGCAAACCGAAGTTTGTATACCCTTGCAGCTTACAATTGGATCATTATACTTTACATTTACAGTTTTATAGTTACAGTTACAGTTTTACTTTCACAGTTTTGCATTTTCCTCTATATATAACGATCGTTTCTATGACAGCTATATGATATAGTGGTCCGATCTTGATCAAGTTAAAACCGAA
>JAEIHY010020250.1:0-22771 GCA_018904565.1 Drosophila tsacasi | reverse complement strand
TCCGTCTGTCCGTTTCTACGCAAACTAGTCCCTCAGTTTTGAAGCTATCTGAATGAAACTATGAAACCGACTATATCATATAGCTGCCATAGGAACGATCGGAAAATTTTGAGAAAAAAATTATCACTTAGCCAATTTTCAACGTATTTACATATCATTTGAGATATGGCCATTATGTATTATTCTTTAATTTCGGTTTTAATTTTATCAAAATCATATATCATATAGCTGACATAGGAATATATATATATAAATTAATTTAAATTGATGCACAGGCGCCGCCACAAAGTATGCAACACAAAATGGCAACATTGCCGAAAAGGGAAAAAAGTCAACATTTTGTGATTTTGACCTTGAAGATGACATGATCTTTTTTACGGTGTTTTTCATCAAAATGATGAAAAATCGCATTCAAATATTTCGAAATTTGTTTTAGAATATGATACAGGCCTTCAAATTTGATCCATTGGAATATTTATTAATGTTACCACGTTAAAAATATTAATTTTAGAGCATTTTTTGTGGTTTTTGCCGCGGTTGTACTTTCCAGAGAATAAGCCCATATACACATTTTTTACTCACCATCGCCTTCACGCTTAATGCTTATAACCAGGGGTAGCGTTGAATTTCCTCCGATAATGGTGCAGCCCTCGAATTGCTTGGCTCTGTCCAAGCTTTCGATAATCCCCGGTGCGCACACACGGTCGCACTTTTCACCCTTGCATTTGATACACTTGTGGTTCTCCATCGAGTAACCCTTTGGGCAGCGCGTTGTGCACTGGCCGGCAAAGGGGGCCAGGGGCTTGTCGCCATTGTCGAACCGACTGTCAATCCGGATGCACTCCTCCGCCGTAATACAGCGCTTCTCGTACTGCAGAAGATTATAATAATATATTCGATTTATTGTATTTATTGTATTGTATCCCAGAAGCCCGTCAATCTCACCTGATACAAGCCCGGCGGACAGGTCTCCACGCAGATGCTGTTGTTGATCGACAAAAAGCGGCAGCTTATGCATCTCTCGGTCCCATTGCTGTCGAGGGTGCAGCCGAAGCAGTCCTTGTTACAGCACGTATTCTCGTCGATGCAGTTATTGCGACACTCCTTGGGACAAACTGTGTACGGGAAGGGAAGGAGGGTCAGAAAAGGATGAAACGGAAGAAGAAGTCAAACACTCACTCGTTTGGCAATGCTTGGCGTCCCAGCAGTACCGCTTGTGATTGGCCTGCTCCCGACAGCCGCCGCCGCCGCCGCTTTGCCCTGGCACGCTAAGCGCCGTGGAATCCTGGCCATCTCCGATCACTTTCATTTCCTCCGCACACTTGGGGCAATCCCTCTCCCTGCCGTTCATCTGCACCACCACCTCCGACTGGGTGGCATTCTCGGCCATGAGATGCAGCCAGTCTATCGTTTCCACATAGCACAGAACCCGATTCTTCTCGATCCGCACACCGCCGCGTGAAATCGATCGCAGATTGGATAGTCCCAAATTCACCAAATCCGGGTTTGAATACACAATAAAGGAGTACCCGTCGAACGCATTATTTCCCCGGATGACATTCAGGTTGGGAAATAATTGCGACAGCGATTGCAGCCCGTTCACGCGAAAGACAACGACGAAATCGGTGACCTCTTTTAGCAGGGGAAACGAACGATTTAGGGATATGGTCACGTTCGACATCAATGTGATGAGCAGAAAGCCCTCGATGGTGGTGCAGTTTTCCAGCTGATAAAAGCTGGCGGGAGTGTTTCGTATATCCATCGATCTGCAAGCTTTAAAATGGGAGATAGGGAGGGAAAAGTATTAATTAGTGGTTGAATTCATTCAATTATTCCTAGTAATAGCTCGTTCTACTCTTACTTCTGGCTACTTCTTCACTTATCGAGCTTAAAAAAGTTTGGTTTCTCGTTTCACTTTTTAAATTTCTCGAACAGATAAAGTTCCTGCTTAGAAAAATTGGTTTCCTTCACCATAAATGGGTTGTTTGAGATTAACTTGGGCAGCGACTCTGCGTCAGATCTTTTTCGGTTTGATAAGATCATAGTTTATAAAAAGCAAACCGAAGACAAATAAAAACATTACTGATAGTTTGATATTACGAGGGCTATGTAAAAAGTAACTTTCCCACTGCGATAGCTTTGCAAGGAGAGGTGCTACGCATTTTTTGACAGCACCGTGGAGCCGTGAAGCTTAGTCATCCCTCCCCCTTAGTGCCGGCTTGACGGCTAATCGAAATGAATCCCCCGATCGCTCCCGCCGCCAAGTGCGAAAACCGCTCTGTTCTACGATTTTTCATTGCGAAATCGATGAAACCTGTGGACATTTATCGAGAATTGACTACAGTGTATGTGGGGCAATAATAATGGGGAAAACTGCATTTCTGTTCAGTAAGTCCGTTTGTGGACTAGAGAATTTGACAGCGACCGAACAGGATCAAGTCAGCAGTGACAAAGAAGTGAAAACAGCTACCTTAACTGGCTGGCGGTGGAGTTCTTCGAGTCGGGCTACCAAAAGTGGATTATGAGGCTCAACAAATGAATTGCCATGGGAGGTGATTATGTTGAAAAATAGATAAAGAATCGACCTTTCTAATGCTGTACAATAAGACATTAATAAACCATGTTGTACAGTCTAAAAAAAAAATAAAGTTACTTTTTACATAGCCCTCGTATTTTTTGTTATCACGCTTTGCCGCACAATTAAGTGCTTCCAAACCCTCTGCTATTCTTTTTCGTTTAATTAATTTACAGGTGACGAGAAACCCGATTTTCTTTTACACCAAGTTTATGTGAACCGACCACTCTTCGTGTCTATTAACCCCAATAGGAACAATTACTGTTCACGTTGACTGGCAAACAGCTACCTGCTTAAAGGAACATTGCAAAACTGAACCCAAATACTTATTGCTTTTATTTTATTGTTTATGGGAAAGTCGCCAACAATTTTCCAAGCAGAGATACACGCTATAGAAATATGTGCTCGTGAATGCCTTCGCAGGAAAATGCAAGGCGCACGGATTTACATCTTCTCTGACAGTCAGGCAGCGCTGCCTGCTTATAGCGCTGAGTTCCTTTACGATCTCATACGGGCTTGTAGAGAACTGTTTCCAGCAGCTGAATGCCCTTGCCTCCGAAAACACGCCAAACAATTTCTCGTCCCCCAGATGACGCGATCAAAACGCATCATCAACCATCAAAGAGCGAAATTCGCACTCTAACGGGCTACCTAACGGGTCACTGCAACCTAAGGTATCACCTCAGGAAATTAAAACTTTCAGAAATCGAAACCTGCAGATTCTATAAGATGGAGCAAGAAATATCAAAACATATTCTATGTGAATGTCCCTCGCTAAGCAGAAGGCGACTTCAACACCTAGGAGGTGAGCTTATTCCCCCCTGCAGGACTTGAGAAAATATAGACCCTGGCAAAGTGCTCTCTTTTATTAGAAGCCTCGGTATAGGAGCTCTACCCTAATCCTACAGGCCGGCACAAAAGATCTAACTTCTGGTCGCAGTGCAACAAGGCCCTTGTAATAATAATAATAATAATAATAATATTGCTTTTATTCATACTCACTTGTTTCATTGCGTGACAATCGAACGATCTCGTTCGTTTGGCTGGCGTCTCTTCGCAATCTCGTGGAATCCACAAACTTGTCCAACTTATTGGATAAATCGTTGTTGTTGTGGTGCTGTTGTTGGGGTAGCAAATTTCGTTGCTGCTGCATCGATTGCCCCACAATGGCTGCTGTGGCTGTGGCGGCATGATTGGCCAGTAAACTGAGGCTTAATAATATCCAAATCAGACTTCGACTCCAGGGATGGTAATTCTTGTGGTTTTTACAGTGTGGCTCCTCCGTTTGATCTTCAACTTTTCGTTGAGTTTGATGTGGTTTCAGCTGATTATGTTGTTGTTGTTTGTTGTAATTGTTACGGCTTAAACTCAGTCTTGTTGTTGTTGCTGCTGCTGCTGCTGCCAGTGCGGTGTTTAACAGCAATAGGAATTTTGTATAATTTACATATTTATCTTGTTGTTGATTTGTCGTCGGCGTCCCTGTGTGCCCTTGTCGTCGGCGTCGCTTGTTGAAAATGCCGCAATCTAACATCAACAACAACAGCGATTGCAGCGTCCGCAATATATTGTGACAATTGTTGTAGATATTAAAGTAGTCGCGATGTCGACGATTGTTTTTCGCAGCGTCTTCATCGGCGTCATCGCTTGTGCGATGGCCGTTACTTCGTATTTGACTCGTTTTGCCGGTTGTTGATTCCAATTTGGAGGTGTTTGTGTGTGGAAAAAGGGTCCAACGTTCGCTGAAAAAATGTTCATTAAATTGCATTTTTAAATTTGATTAATTTTAGGGAAAAGGGTGAAAAACATTGTTAAGCAAAACCGATTTCCGGTTTGCGTCATTGCTTCTTCACTGCTTGTGATAAAGCAGTTGGTAAGCAGCTCTAACTCGTATCAAGCAGTGCGAAATGTTGCTTACCTGTTAATACCAACTGCTTGACGGCAGCAACATGTATCTGGCAACATATCTTGCCGGCACAACACGCAAATGTTGCTGCCAGTCATTGTTGTTGTTGTTGTTGTTGATAATACATCACCCGTCATTGTCGTTGTCTCTGTCTCCAGCATTGTTGCGTTGTTGTCGCGCTTCAATTTAGTTTTCATCGTTTGCCGTTTCATATTGAACATTTTCCGGTGTGTTTTCACCTTTATTTTAATTAGGTCATTTTTTTAGCAAAAAAAAAAATAAACAACCCCTCAAGTAATCATTTTTCGTCCCGCTCTCTTGCAAGCAGCTGTTTGCGGAAAAACTGTAATTTGTATTTTTTTATGGTCGTTTGGAATGATTTATTCTAGCTTTTTCTTCGCCAGTTCTCAGTGCCACTTTTGCGCCACTGTAATGAAAAAATAGAGAGAGAGAGATAGCAGCATGTTAGTTCTCGTGTGAAACAATAGAAAATCTAGAAGAGAACTTCGGAAATCCGAAGTTTGTACATCCTATATAGGAATTATTTTTATACTAAAAATAATATTAATATATACAATATATAGGATTTACCCATTTAGATAAATAAATTAGATTATGCATCTAAGTATCGGTAATTTAACAGATATACTCGTAATTATGGCTGATATAGTCGCCCAACCTGACAAGACCATTTAAAGTTAATAAGGTAGCTGAAAGCCAAGAGCTAATTTAATTAGTTGCTAAATCGACTCTGCTGCTAATGCCGTTTGAGCATCTTACAAGACTTATGTATTATACCCTCTGCTAGGGTATGACAAACTACAATAATTACAGCAGCGCACGTAATTTTATGCGAGAAAGGGCGCCAAGTTCCCGGCACACGTGTCAAACGGCTTGCTATCGTCACCGGACGAAAGATCACTCAGTTTAATACACTTTTGACGCTCGCTTCGTTTTCCTTAATTATTGCACTTTAAAATATGGCTTACGTGGTGAGGCAAAGATAAATAGCTAAGAGAAGTGGGAATGTGGAAAAGTTTTTTGTATTATTGTATTTAGTGGACATTTTTGTCTACAATAGGATTTAAGCGCAATATTTTGCTGTGCTAATATTTAGAATGTATTTGTATTTTTTTTATTTTAGATTCTAATTAATTACATTTACTTATTTATATATTTGCTTATTTAACCGCAGAATCTTAACACAAAATCCCCCTAAACGGTGTTAAAAGTATGCAATGAAATATTTTAAATTAAAAATTCAATTGAAATCGAATAATTTGTATTAATTTATATTAGCTTTTCCCTTATAACTTTATTTAGAGTTAAATTTATTTCGCGTGTTTTGTGCAAAACTAAGTTCATTTGTTGATTTACCGCCAACAATATAAACAATCCTATTTAATGATCTCTCAACAATGCGAAATACCACTACATTAACAATTCTCAAAACCTTTTAAATTCGGCAAATACAAAAACAATCGCACAGCACGGCAATGAACAGCTGAGAGCCGGCTTGCTACAGTGGCATCTCGCTCTCGCTCTCGCTCGCTGAAGACCAAGCGAGAGCGCAGCTTTTGCTAAGTTAAGCAATAAAAAACAAAGCAAACAACAAAATAAATAATTTTATGCGCCAAGACAGAAGAAGAATAGAATACCTAGAAAAACGGCTAGCATACGGAGAGTGATTGTACATATTTATGTGTATTGTTGTTGCTTTTGGCATTGACGTGTTTCTTTGTTTTTCTTCCACAGTGCATACTCGGCGCTTGAGAACCATTGATACTAAATGCTTTTTTTTAATTTAAGATTTGTTGCGGTCATTATTTTTAAGAGATTACTTCAGTATGTATTTGTATCACAAAACATATTTCAAGAACGTTAATAATCTTTGCTGATGATTCACCATATCGACTGTGCACTGTAGCCATATTTTCATGACGCGCAATGTTCGATTGACGTCGACAGCGCAGTCGCGTCATAAAGCGGAGTAAGTAGTATGTAGTAAGTAGTAGTAGGTGTGCGTGTGTGGCTTCTTATTTTACTACGTTTGTAATTCATCAAAAGTTGCTCCCGATTTTCACAGGGTGACCTGTGTGCTGTTTGTAGTTTTCGGGGCGTAACATGGGAAAATGAAAATGCGACTGCGTGGCAAACAAAAGCAAAAAGAAGAAAACAGGAGGAAGGAGGAAAGCGGCAAAACAGAGAGAGCGTAAAACGGAGGGAGTAATAAACACCACCCACTCTGCAATGCTGTTGTTGTTGTAAACATTTGCTGCTGCGTAGTTTTTGGAAACGTAGTAGATGTGTACAATACAAACAAACACACGCAATTTCTTCTTGTTTTGCCCATTTTTTTTCTAACTAGCCGAAAAAAAATCACTTCTCTCTTCCCCACACTTTGCTGACTCTTTTTCGCACGCACACACGCTGTGCTCTCACCAAAATGCTGCTTGTTTATTATGCTTGATTCGTTATTGTTGTTGTTGCTTTTATTGCGCAGTAAAAATGTCGCGCTATAAATACAATAAAAAGAAGAAAAAAAAAAAAACAACAATAATATAAATGTTCAACTAAAATTAAATGGTTATAATTCATATAAAATAAAAAGCACCGGCAAATACAAAATTATACAAGTAAATAAAAATAAGCGGTGTCTGTTTGCTCTCTCTCGCTCTCTTGGCTCTCTTCGCGGAATCTTTTCTCTCCGCCATATGCCTCTCAAAGCGTGTCTCTCAAACGGTGACTCTCAAACTGTTTGACTTTTGTCTGTGTGTGTGTGTGTGGTGTGACCCAGATTCCTTTAACTGTTTTAGGTTTTTTGCTGTTTTTTTTTTCTTTTTAATCATTCAACCAACTAAAAATAAAAAGACAGACTACAATTCCGGTGAGCAACATTTCCGGACAAGACACAAGAACAACACAGCATCGCTGAAAGATCTGCAACATTTGCAGATGGCCGATATGGCAATAAGATAATGATAATTTTTAATGTTAATAACGATGCTCAGGTGTTGGAAATATGTGAGAAAACAAAAATGGTGCACTGAACAAAATCTGACAAAGGTTTGTCGTTTTATATCTAATTAAATTTAAATACTTATAATTAAGAAATTATAGCTTGAAGGAATAAAACTAAATAGAAATTAATCGAATATATAAATAATTGTTAAATAAAAAATATACAATATACTTTTAAACTTTATTTTAAATATTCTATTAATCATATTAAATGCACCACGTAAAAACGCATTAATTAGGTAAGTAATCTGTGAGAAACTAATTTCCAAAATAAAAATATGAATAATTTGTATTTAAATGTTTTCTATGTGAAATTAATGTATAATAAACAATTTAACAAATCAAAGCACATTTTTGTTTAATTTGTAATAAATAATAATTAGTTTATCCAGTGGTAAATTTACATAATTTTGTTAATGTGAATTTTTTTAATTTAATAATCAAATGATTATTTAATAATCAAAGCAAATGAAATTGCAAACAAAACTAGGTCAGTCCAATTAAAACTTATAATTTATTATACTAAAATAATTCTTGAGAAACGTGTGAAATTTAATTATTCACGTTTAAAGCTGCTTTGCGAAGTAATGAAGAAAAAATGTCAAATGTGACTTGGTTTGCTTTGCAAAATACCTAGCAAAAAAATGTGCATGCAAAAATTAATTTGCTTAGTTCGTTGTTTTCTATACTAAACTAAACTATAAAACTTTCCCCCTTTCAAATTATTTGTTAGATCTTAAAAATAAAGTCGGTACAGTGGCAAAACACAACGACGATGGCGTCGACGATAAGGGCGAAGGAAGGGGGCCACGCGAAACTTGCTTGGCTTATCAGCAGCACTCATTTACACACATGGAAATTAACAACAGACGCTTCGCTCCGGTGTCCGGACGCTGGCGAGCGTTTTATTGTTCGGGCGCCACCGTGCACGCGCCTCGTAAAAACAAAGGTGTAAAGTGTATAGGTGCATTTGGCACGCCTAACTGACATTTTTGTTGCTTTCCTACAACTCATTCGTCTTTTGTTTTCCCTTTTCTAAGTGCAATGGCGATTAACAACTATAACAACAAGAGCACGGAAATAGCAAAACTTAGGGAGGGGGGCTTTTTCTTAGTTTCGAATTGGGAAGAACCGCTATACTCGTTATTGCTTAGTAATTATCATAAACAAGAAAGGAAGCTAACTTCGGTAGACCGAAGTTTGTATACCTAGCAGCTTTTAATTGGATCATTACTTTTAATTAAATTTAATTCAATTACGTTTCTATGGCAGCTACATGATTTAGAATTCCGATATTGATCAAATCCGGCCCGTTCCAAATTATATAGTAGTGAGAGCATATAGAAGACTATGTGCAAAGTTTCATCCAGATAGCTTCAAAATTGAGGGACTTGTTGGCGTAGAAACGGACGGACAGAGAGACGGACAGACGGACAGACGGACATGGCTAGATCGACTCGGCTGTTGATGCTGATCAACAATATATGTATATATTTTAGAGGGTCGGAAATGTCTCCTTCACTGCGTTGCAAACTTCTGAATAAAATTATAATACCCTGCAAGGGTATATGTAACTACTACAGTATTGGACAAATTTAAATTTTTAAGGTCATTCGAATTATTCTTGAAAAATTCTAACTGACCAAAATGATCTGATAAACCTATCGTAAGACCAAATCAGTTGTCTCGGCACCTGTAATTTATCTAAATGAAAAATGCTAACAGAAGGCTGTTAAGTTTTGAATTGTGTTGCAAATGCACTGAGCACTGAGTTGCACTTTAAACAGCTGTATTTCATATTTTTTACATGATCTGCCTTTTTTGTAGAACGACTTGACAGGATTGCCGTTAATTTTAACTCTGACATTTACCTGGAAGAAACTCCAATTTTGATCTGACAGAGAAATTTAAATTCTGAGACACGAGAAACCAGTTAAAAATGTATACATAATTCCGATTACCTTAAATGCTCAGAATGAAGGTTAATTGTTAAATAAGTAGAAATACTAAATCGTTTACACCACAATACAGTATACAAAAAAAAAAAATAAATAAATTTGTAAGTCAAACAGAAAACTGTTAATTATTTACACTTTATTATAAATATAATTCTAATGAAAATACACATATAATATACAAATATATTTTCTCGGATTTCGAGAGATTTGTTTAGTAACCGATCCATGTTTATCACTTACTCTTAATAATTCCTAGAAGGAATTCATGAAATTCAATGCTACGCACGCGCTGCACTTTTTTTGCTGCTGTTTTTCCCCACACATACTGCATATCGCTGTACAGCACTTGTCCCACGAAGCTGACTCATTGACGGAAAAAGGGGGAAGAAAATGATCACAGACACAAGTACCAATAACAACGATAATAACAATAACAATACCAAACAACAATAACGACGACATTGACGCAATAACGGGGCAGAAAAAGACCCACAGAAGGCTGGAGTGTGTGTCTGAAGAGAGCGGAGAAATCACAGATTGCAGATCAGAGAATCAGAGACTCTGAGAGGGGCCGAAGCCAGCCGCATTCCGATCCAAAACAAAGTTGACAGACCAGTTAAGAAGACCAACAAACAAAAACAACAGGCCTTAGTAGATGTTGTTGGAGAAGGAGGAGCAGAGGCCAGACCAGAGTTCGCTTATTGAAATATTTCCTATGCTCCAAATCCAAAAGTCTTTTGTTTTCCGACTTTCAAAGCAGCCGAACCGAACCGAAATCAACCCGAATGAACGGGAGGAAAACAATAAAATTATCGCATTATGATAAGCTCGGATAGAGATCAGGCCAGACTCACTGGAGATATGACCAATCGAAAACCTGATTGAGAGCCAGTCGCCAGTCAGCCGATCGAAATTCCAGCCCGATGTCGATGGGCTAATGATGGTGATCAGGTGCCACGGCATCTCCCCATTCATAATATCTCAATCTCTTGTCGATTTTTCACAACTTCTTTTCCCCATATATTCCTCTCTCCTTGTTGTATAATTTTTCGAAAAGCTTTGCTCTCAAGCGACAGCATTTAAATTGTTAAATAAATAAGTTAGGAGATGATGAGACCTCGGAACTGGGGGATGTACCGAAAGTGAACCATTTTTATTTAAATTATTTCAAAAGGTTTCTTCAGAGAAATCTTAACTAATTTATGTGATATATAATAAGAATAAATCATATTAAATATCATGTATAATAAACATAATATCTTATTTAATATAGAAAGCTTGGGAGCTTGGGAAAGTCCAACATTAAATAACCCTAAGAACCCTTAAAACTCTTGCTTGAAATTTATTCAAAAATTCTATAAAAAAATTCAGTATAAAGTCAGATTCTAATAGGTTCTCCCTTTCTTTGTTGCCCGATTCCTATTGATAACAATGTTGGTATCAGCAGGTCTTCGAAATAGATTAATTTCATCATTTCATTCAGAGATTTCAGTTTCTCGAAGCAATGTATCTGTATCTGAAAGCTACCTGCATCACCATGACTTACAACTAAAATGCCGGTCACATGTGGCACTGCCACTGGCCCTGGCACCCTCTCTAATCTCCAGATCTGCCAAGTCATGCCTGGAATGTGGATCCACCAATTTGCTGTCCCCGCAAAGCGATCGACTGACTGTCCCTCTGTCCCTCCGACTAAAGGTAACTGTAGTAACTCTCGAGCACTTAAATAGTTATATTTTTTAGTTGTTGTCTTCGAATAAATATTTCGCCAGGCGGCGGCATGTGTGGGCCCTGTTGTTTTGCTTGATATGGTCGTGCAAGGTGTGAGTTCCAGATAAGCAACGTGACGCCGCCTCACGCGAGATAAATAGTAGCTATGTGTAACTTCGTCCCCAGGCCAGGGAAAAGTGCGAACGGGATGGCGGCACATTTTGCCAATAAAAAATATGACATTTAAATGCGACTAGCTAAAATGGGGTCAACACAATTATCCTGATAGATGTATGCCCATATATGTATATGTACAGCTGATAAGGCCCGGTCATGGCAGCGGCCCAGCCCCCAGAATGACAAGTAGAAAGGGGTTAATAGTACACTTTTTCAATGTCTGATGAAATAGCCATGTATTTAGGATGAATAAACTGCTTTTAAAAAGAAGTAACTTGCCAGTTGACGTAAATTAAGTACTAGTTTAGGTAAGTAAGAGTTTACAAACAATGAGAATAAATTATTATTATCTATGCCTTAGATTCTAATGGCATTAAAAAGGCGACAAAAAGAGGTCGACGCTCTTTCGAGATTTCAACTAGAAATCATTTGTGTTGTTAACTGAGGCCTTTCTAAAGAGGCTTTAAAAACATATTAACATATGCAAATTAACAGATGCACATGAAGATCGATTCCTTGCTCCTTCTCTTTCTGCTTTCGCATTTCTTGTTTGCGGAATTTATTTTTTTAATTTAATGAAAGTCGGACCACTATATCTTATAACTTTATTCCAACCAATTTCCAAGATCTTTCACAATTGAATCTGCTTAATTTAACAAGCCTAGATTTCAGTTCTCTTTGCATCCTTAAATATACGAATTTTTAATAACTGACTGCAAGGCTATTTAAACTTCACCTTGGGGAAGTTAGC
Organism: Drosophila tsacasi; assembly: GCA_018904565.1. Lineage (NCBI taxonomy): Eukaryota > Metazoa > Arthropoda > Insecta > Diptera > Drosophilidae > Drosophila > Drosophila tsacasi. The sequence goes on along the minus strand of JAEIHY010020250.1, from coordinate 10,676 downwards.
TTCCTTTCTTATTTTATTCTGCCCAGTGTTGTAACATATATATACCATAAAATCTATATATTCGAAAAAACTAAATAGAAACTTTGCTATATTATATTCTAATGTTCCTTATAATCCAACATTCCCTAACTAATTATTGCAAAAACAAGCCTTCCCATTTTATTCGAATTTAATAACAAGAACTTTTGAATATTCATTAACTTTCTGTGGCTTTTGTAATCGTTGTAAACAAGCTGCCAAACCAACAGAACGCACCAGTTCATTATGTGGAATCGGGTCTTAGTATGCATATGCCCATTCTACTGACTTTACGACAAACGATTGCCCCCAAAATAATGGCCGTTAATTTCAAATGAACTCGAGTCGTAAAAGTGGCCTGTGGCATGGGTGGGGATTCTTCGGTGGTTCTAGGCCGCCACAGAGCACTCCACTTAACTCTCCACTTGGAGCTGTGCCAGGCGGTGTCTGGTTTCCCCCGAGGGCTCTGTATCGGGGAAATTTTCAGAAGCGGTAGGAAGGGTGGAAAAACTGCGGGTAGGGCATTGCTAACAAGTTAGGGAAATGTAATTTTGAAATTAAAATGTGATATTCTGATATGCAGAATATACAATTAAGATAGTAGTTTCCTAATAAAAAAATTCTATAAGGATTTGCAAAAAACTTGAATGTAAGGTTAATATAAAGACGTATTAGTTTAAGAATATCAGAAAACAGAAACAGAAAAAACTGTAATTACATTATATTCTTTGTTTAATTATTTATGTATAAATCTGGATAAACCTAAACTGAATATATAATATATAATATACATATTATAGCTGCCTTAAAGTGGCACTCAAAGCTAACCAGAATAACCGAACATCCAAGAAACACCCATCAAATCTCCTCTCTCCCCTTTACACTGTGGTAAATGTGTAGCGCGGCTTGTTTGTTTTTTTGTTTGCACGTTCATTCATAAACTCTTCAAAACTCGAAAACAAACAAAACCGCCAAACCGAAAAAATTCCAATAAAGTTTTCATTAACACACAAACACACTTCAGAGAGTGAAAAGAAGCCGAAAATACCACGAAATAGAAAACGCACTGAAAACGTTGGGAGATCCGTTTCGAAAAGTGAACATAAAACGTAACGAAGCATACCAAACAACAGTCATAAAAAAACATAAGAAAAGAAAAAACGACTCGAGGCCTAGCCCACCGACCGTCGAGCCCAATCGAAACCAAGTCAAAAAAAAAAAAAAAAAAACAGAGACCATTACAACAGACACCTGCGAAAATGTTTAAATAATAATGAAATGCCAGTGCGCCGCGCCGCCCTACAAGAAATTAACTCCGATACGTGAGCATTCAAAGTAAAACGGCTTTTATACGAGGTATGTACATACATATGTATGTATGTATGTATAAAAGCACACACATTCCACATTCCATACTCACGCGCACACAGCACGGAGAAACGGAGGCGAAGACGGAAATTCCACGATCATGACATACTCGTCTCTGGGCGATGACAAACTTTTATCGCCCGAAAACGCGCCAACATAAATAATTTGTTTAACTTTTAAAAACGAGTCATTGCCACCGAGTAATGACTTCAAATGTGTGGCTAGAAAAAAATGATGTTAGTAAGATAAATCATAAATGGGATACATTAAAGTAAACAACTTTGTGTTAAGTTGGTTTAATTACAGGGGAATTGGAGTTGTTATTTATTAAGTGAAATGAGATAAATTGAGGAAGAAATTAATACAGATGTCTCTCTGCATAGAAAGATCCTTGAATAATAGTTATAATTATATAGAAAAATCGTTTTAGATCGGTATTTTTAGGGCAAACTTTATGTTATTTTGGATCATTTAGGGAGGAAACTAAGGGGGGGGTTTTGGGGGTTGTAACGACCCCCCCTCCCATGGAGAATTTTTCCATATACATTTTTTATAAACAATACAGCATTTATTATATAAAAATTCAAATAACTTGACAAATCATAATTATTTGTCAGAATTTGTCAGATAAGAAATGTATTTCGATATTATAATTCAAAATTTTGTGTTAAAACCCTCCCTTGCATGATTCCCGAGGGACTGGTATTTACTAAGTGAAATGAAATAAATTTGATAAGAAATGAATATAGATAGATGTCACTCGGCTTGGTTTAACACTAAAATAAGCATTTCTTTCATTTTAGCAACCAAATATATATATTTCAATCGTTTTGGATCCGGCATAAGCGTGTCAATAATAAATACGCATATCGCACTCAAAGCTCAGCCCGATAACCAACAACATATTGAATCCAATAAGTCACAAGCCAAGGCACAAACAACAAGAACACGTCAGCTGATTAAAGGCGAAAATACCGATCTTAGTGCGTGAGCCAAGTCAGCGGCGACCAATCGGAGATGGCCAGCGATAACGATAACGATAGCAGCAAGGACTGTGATTTTATGCATGTTTTCAGCTACATAAATATACCAATAGTAAATTCTCGATAAATAATCCTAAAAATATTACTAATTTAAAAGTTAGCAAATTATTTCTTATATTAAAATATTTTCGCTTTAAAATGACTAAAAACCTATCAGACCAGTAAATACTTTAATATTCCGGTGACAAAAATCTCGTGACTTTCACTAGCAAATAGAGCCCAGACTTTGGCCATCAATCACATGGGTGTAGACCGGTAAAGTAGCTGGGGCCTTGTGACAATCCCAATAAGCCGTCACGTTCGAATCACAATACATTGTTTATTGCACATTTTCCGGGCCTCTCATACTCATGTACACTTTTGTTTTTTTATCGGAAACTTCACACACGTCATCGTCGTATCAAATGTTGATTACAGGGCGATCCTTGACGTGATGTTGTTAGTATTATTATTGCTATTTTTCCAGTTGCATTCACAGCCCGATTGCAGCCGAGTGTGTTAACTACTACTGCACACACTCGCGCCTCGCTCTATGTGTGTATTTGTTCAATGAATTATTATTCAGGCATTGAATTTCACAATAACAATAACAAGATAAGGGCGAACGTTACTACAGAGTGCGATTGTTCTACTAAAATTAATGATACGAACCAAAGTTCATACAAACAATTTAACGGTTAAAATTAGATTGTGAAATTTCTGGGAACTATCGATTGATCACTTAGAAAGCACACCTATCAGACTTACACTTAAACTATTATTCCATTTTTAAAATTTAATTGAAGTATGATTGAATGTACCTTTTTTTAGTCGGAAACCTTTTTCACCAAGATTGTTCTTCACCAAAGATTTCTGAAATGAACAGGGAAATAAATTGTTAGAAAATATTTTTCAATATTAATAAAAGACAGAACTATATTTTTCCTTTTGAATTCTACGTTTGAAGTAAAGAAATATATGTAGCCGGAAGCTAGAAAACTACAACTTTATAATACAAATGCTTCAATTGTTCGCCTTGACGGATATTTACACTCATAATTCACCACCAATCCAACAGTCAGGTGAGCCACATGGCCTACAAGTGATATTTTCAACATTATTGCACATTGTGTCAATAATAACATGGAACAAGAGGAGGCTAAAAGCCTCGACTAAGAGTCACCCGGTACTCAATCATGAAAACACATTTTTAATATAAATTATTAAAATTGAAATAATATTTGTAAGCCTGAAGGCATTTGTCGCTCAGGTTTAGCTTATTGCCATAAGGAAAAGTATGCGTTATTACAATAAAATTAAATAAATAAAATACTACTTAAATAAGGGTAAAGCAACAAAATTCATTCTCTAAGCTTGAACTGAACTGAACTGGTTTACTCTTTCCATGAAATGCTTTATAATGAATCGCGTAAACCCCTTTTCAGTGCAACTTACTGGGTATACAAAATAGAGTTCAATGAAAAGCATTCATAAACGAACCCTTTTATTCCTTACTTCCTTGTTTGTACAGATAAGTGTTTGATAGTCCGTTGTAAATATTGTCATAATACTATACCATATATTTACACTTTATTTCCTGTTGACCTTATCTAATTATGATTAAAAGTTTGGACTGCAGTGAAGGAATCATTTCCGACCCTATGTTGTTATATGGTTTATAAACAAACTAGTCTATAAGTTTTTAAGCTATCTGGTTGAGATTTTAAGCTTCAGGTGACTACAATGCTTTTCTTTGTGCTAAAAAAAGTGAGTAATCCGAAATAGAAAGAGTCATCATTTACACCTCTTAAGTAATAAATTGTTCCAAGCTAATATTCTATATTTTACTTAATTTTAAGAAATTTATGGTGAAAGAAGAAATAAATGTGTTAAAATAAATGTATTTATAATTATATATGATTAAACCTAGAATCACAACATTCCAATATACAAAATAAGTTTCGTATTTTCTCTAAAGTTAACTAGTTATCAGCATTTTTTCAAAATTTTATTTTTTTAATATTTCTCAACGCTCCATGTAGAGTATACAAGCTAATATCTCGCGTCGACATTAATTAACTTTAATTAAAATCCGCTAAAGCTTGAAATTTTTAAACATGAAAACAAGTTTTGCTTTTCAATTGAAATCGTGCGAAAATATATCTCGTGTTTCATAATGTGTTCAGTAATTAAAGCTTGGGCAATCCCGGCGCTATTTCAACTCCAATAATGATTCAATGATTAATTATTATATAGCTGAAGCAATTGCCCGGCAACTCTGTAGGTATAATATATACACAAAACAAAGGCCTTGAGTTGGACAGTTCCGGTCAGATCAGTTAAGCCAGCCCCCTTTTTTTTGCCAGATCCTTTCTCTAGTCTGGTTTTTGTTTTTCTCTCTCTTAAGTATTGGCTTGCGGTTGACATGCACAGAACAACAACACAACACACAGCTTTAAATCCGCTTTGTTTTATACCACATTTTTGTGGTTTTGTTATTTATCGGCGTGTTAAATAAACAAAGAGATACATGGAAGGAAAATAAAAATAGATTTTAATTCGTAGGTAATGTTTATGTACTTTACTTTAAACTATATACTATACTTCAATCGATTTATATATAGTTATAAATGTCTACTTTTTTTAAATTATTTTTTTGTTCCATTTAAATATAAAAATTTGTTTTTTTAGTGTTAAGAACCGATTTGATGCAATTCACGTAAGACTGTTTAAGTTACATAGCTGATATTGTAGATTTTTAATGTATAAAGTGTAATATAATATACCTTTAAAGGTTTTCTTAATATTTGCAGTTTTAAAATATTAAAAAACAGATCTGAACCCTATTGGTGATTTTTTAATATTACAATAAACAGGTTATTTAATATTTTTTAAATATATTACAATTACTTTCCAATTTTCTAATTTATGCTATATATTCATATTCATATTCATATTAATTTAAATAATTATGTAAAAACTGTGAACAGTGTACCTAAGTACGTGTTGTTGAATTGTTGAATGGCATGAATGAAACCCAACAACCACTACTAAAGCAGTGCCCAACGACAACACACTTGCACTGCTTGCCCGCTCTCTGTCTCTCTCGCATGAATGGAATATGCAGCTACGTAAGCGGCAAAAACAACAATGACAAGCAAAGTGAATGAAATTTGTAGCTCGCTCATTTCTTTTCTCTGCGTGTAATGACATTTTCAAGTGTTCGTCATTCCCGAGTGTGTGCCTGTGCCCAGTCTGTGTATGTGTGTGGAATGCAAGTGAGTAAACAACAATAATTGTCAGCCGCAATAACAGAAATAACATTTCATATAAATTCCGATTTGATAAGCTTTCGTCTCTAATCTAGACAGGGACTTTCCCCTCTTTCCGCTCGTTAGTACTATACTATTTGGGTTTTTTTTTAGGTTGGCCAACAACACACGTTTCTTTGCTTACTTTTATTATTTATGATACGTTTCCCCCTGCGTCGTTGCCCAATTTCTTTTGATGGAATGGAATGCATTGCACAAGGCATTTCTCAGTGTGTGTGTGTGTGTGTGTGTATGAGAGTTTGATTTGGCGTTTTAAAGTTATCAATGAATTCTACGCACACATTCACACACTGGGGACGGAAGCGTGAGTAGAGTAAATTTGTGCTCGTATTTATTGGATTTCATTCATAGCCAAGAGACCTCAATTTCGTGTAAGAAGGGGGCTAACGATCCCCCTCCATATTTACAGTAAGAACTTACAGTGGAACTTGCGTTCCATGTTCCATATATATGTCAAGTTAGTAAAGTTACTACTCTAAATTAACAAAAAATTCTTATAATACATTTTTTCAGATTTTCAAACAAGCAAAGAAAACATTAATATTTTTACCAATCCTGATACATTTTCTTGCTAAAATCTAAACTTTTAAATATAATAAAAGTTTTAAGTCGTGGTAATAACTAGCAGAAAAATGCTTTGATTTATGTTTAAAATAATCAAACACAATTTGTTTTACCTAAACATTCTGCTATAAGAACCACTTTGGATTTTAAATCGTTTTTTAATGGTGTCTAAAAGTATGCTGTACAAAGCCAGTTTAGTCTTCAAAACTTCAATTTTAAGTAGATTTAAAGTTATTGGCGATTTTCAATAACCACCCTGTAATATTAAAAAAATATTATATAAATAGGTATAATAAACTATTATAAATGTCTCTCTCTCTCTCTCTTTTTCTCTCTCTCTCTCCCTCTCGTATTATAAATATAAAATGATTACACGACTGGAGCGGCAGAAAACTTGTATATATACTAGAGAGATAATAAAAAAACCATAATTTAAAAAGTTTCCCCAAAGTTGGCTTGAGGAAAGTATCACTGTGATTACCTTCCGAGGGTTGAATCCGGGTTAGATATGTTTGGTTTATCAGTTTCCTTATCTTCACAGTTTCCTCCAACGTATGTTCATCAGTTTTTATTTATTATCAATATTTGTTTTTTTGTGAATGAATATTTCCCTTGAAGCATGGGAACCCACACACATCAACACTAATAATACGACAACCGCCCCCAATCCAATCCAACTGCACAATCCATTCCAATACCATTTGTGGTTCCCCATTTCCAGTCCCATTCATTTATTTATTCCCATCCGTCGATATCTTTCGGGCTAAATCAGAACTTTGACGGGGCCAACAGTCACAAGAGTCAAGCTAATTAATAACAAGCTGTGGTCAGAAAAAAAAGGAAAAGAAAAATTCAACACCACACCCTCTAAGTGTATATTTTTCCCCTATGTGTTATCAGTTCAGATTCCCGCTCGTGCGCCCCCTCTCATCTTTTTTGCTTTTATTTTCTCTCCGCCTGTCAAATTTGACATTTGCTATTGAACCGTTCATAAAATAGGCGCCAGACTGATTGGGCAAGATGATTTTTGCTCGAGTTTTTCTCCTCGGGTTTGTTTTCTTGTTATGATTTATTAAACATTTATTTGGCTTAATGAATTAATTTGATTTGATTTCGACAGCGTAACGGAAATGTGTCTGTGCCAGAGTGTGTTTGTGTGTGTGATCACACACCGCCAAAAAGGCGCCATGCACGACGCAATTGTCAGAGTCCGGATGAGAAATGCATTTCAAAATAAAATCAAGGGAAATCGCAAGGGAAATACCCCCAAAGCACTATCTGTTGAATGAATAAATAGTATATTATAGTAATTAGCTTCGCCAAATTGAGATTAGCTGAGTTTAAACTTATTTTGAAAGCCTTTTTATTGTTTATGATTTTAAAATAATACTCATCTCGTGCTTTACTTCTAATTGATAATTGCTTCTATTTATTTACGTCTTGAAAATTATGGATTCCATTAGAAATACAAATTTGTAAATATAAAGGCCAAGTTTATGTTTTAATATTTTTAATTCACAATTGAAAAATAAATAACTTATTTTATGTTAGTGCAGGCAGCCTTAGCACTTAAGTACACCGATTTAAATACCGTGAATCTCATTGTCGCGGCTACCGACTATAATTAAGCGATCTACACCCACTCTAGGACTTTCAAAAAAGAAAATAAAAAATTAAATTAATAAAATATATTTTTCTTAAGGGGGGTCTTCCTACTTACGAGGCCGAAACTTTGGCCTATTTTCATAAATTAATTGTGAGAAAACCGTATAAGATAATGAGATACATTTTTTTTATTACTTTTGTACATCTTTAAACTTAACACTATGGAAAATATTAAGTGTATATAGCGAATCATTCGTTGTGTATGTGAGGTCAAAGTGGGGTCATCAATATTTTAGGGGTAGTTTTTCTGGTATCATAATTACCCTTCAACTTTCAATTTTAAAAAACTCGTACTCAGAGAAGCATAGAGAATTGTTTGATAAAGAAGTGGGGAAAAATTGGTTCAATTCGATGAAAATTACTGGTATAAGTGATACCAGAAAGTTTTAAAAATGCGATTTTGGGGAAAACGCGTTTAAAGATAGAGGTGGCAATCTTTCGGGCTTCGTTTACGCATGAAGGAATGCGAATTTTACAAAACTCTTTATATGGCGTGTTCCTCAGATCCTCTATTATGTACAAATAAAACAAAAAAATCGATTTTTATAATATTCGTAAGTAAAAGGCCCCCTTAAAGAAAACATATTGCTGCAGATCGAACTTTTCAGCTATAGACAATCGACTGTTGTTGGGAGTATAGAGAGAGGCAGGAGAATGAATCCAATCATAAAATAAAACGCAATACAAATCTCTGGAAAACATAAACAATACACGTAGACAGCTACAACAACATCATCATCAGCGAAGTTTAAATAGTTGTTAGGCTATTAAGTTCCGCTTAAATTGTTTTCACATTTACCTTATGCCCGCTCTATTGCTACAAATACAGTCGCAGCTACACTGATACAGATCGAAAAATACATGCAGATACATATACATATACATAGAGCCCAAAAGCGCCAGAAGCGAAAAACTACAACAACAACAACAACTGGCATAAGAAGAACAAGAAAAGCAAAGTGCGAGGCACAAAAGAACCTAATCAAGAGCAAAACGCCGCAAATAAAGCAATAAACAAGACACAATATTGTTTTCATTTTCCCCTCGTCTTTCTTTTCCTTCCTTTTTCTTCTTATTTACTTCGTGCTTCTTGCTCATGCCCAGGCAACAATAACACCAACAACAACTACAACACCAACAATGAATAATAATACCAACAAAAATGAAACGAGAGCGGTTTTCAAATAGCTACCCAAACAGTTCCAGTTTCCAAGTCTCTTCGGAACTCTCGAAGCTTGAATCTAGAAGCTCCAGTTCCATGCTTAATACAAAAAAAAAAAAAACAAAAAAAGACAAAAGCAAAACACCGGTGACGGCAACAACAACAAGTCCCAAAGGTAAGCGAGTCGACACGACAAACGCAGACAGAGCAGCAGACAAACATGGCAAGTTGAATGAATATACGAGTATGTGTGTGCACTCGGGGGGCCTAGAATAACAACTATGACAACAATTACAAGGAAAGTGCAAAGAAATCCCAAAATAACCCAACACATTTGAAGAGCCCAGCGCAAATGCAAAACATTGTATCCTAGAGATAAAGCTTGGATGAAATAACCAGAACTAATTATATCCCTTTTTCCATTTGCGCTTTTTTTAAATAGTTACCTCAAGAGGGTTTTGGGAAAACCAATTAAGAGGTAGTTTGTATTTTAAAATTTCATTTTAAATAACTAAACTATGCCAATTAGCATTGACATTGTCTCGTTATTGGAGGGGGAAATACCATTTCCAAATGTGTTTTGAATGTCAAGGCGTTTTGTGATTTTTGTAGAAAACTAAATAAACTAGAAATGAACCATTGTAAATATTGTATCTTTCCATAACTAATATCTATAACAGAAAAAATAAATTTATAAAAAACTCCGCTCTTTCTCTGTCTCTCCCCCTCTCTTATTATAAATGTGCTCTCCGCTGCGCTCCGGGACGCTCGCTTCGCTCGTTTACCTATTAAAAATGTTTCTCTCTCTTCTCTTTTTATAAATATATAATGATTACACGGCTGGATCGACAGAAAACTGTTATATATAATAGAGAGATAAGTGTATACTGAACACTGGAAAAAAAAAGAATACCATTTTATTTGTAAATGAAATATAAAAATTTTTGCAGCCAAGGTCTTAAAACAACTATTACAGATACCTTTTCATTTGTATAACAATATAAACTTATTATTGTATTACTCAATGCAACTAAGGTCTCAGCTAATACATAATGTAATAATTGCAAGGACATGGATAGTGAGATATAATTTCCAAACTTGGGTAAAATATTCCTTGAAATCTGAAGCTTCAGAGAATTTACCCTCAAAGCCAGGTCTCTCGCTCACACTTACTGAAACCCAGTGATGAATAGAGTAAGCTGATTTATGCCTTCGGCTGTTTGGCGCTTTAACGCAGAGCTCCATCATCGCTCTATTTGAATCCGAAGAGAACCGGGTTTTTTTTCGTTTGTTTGATTATTTTGAGCGCCTCTCTCGCATCCACAACCAACAAAAATATAGAGGATCAGCGCAACTACGGAGTAATCTTTCCATTTTATGGTTGTTTTTGCTTTCCGTAAGTTACAACAATATTTGTACTACAATTAATGTAATACAATTACAATGTTACGTTTATGGTAATTTGTTTTTCAATCTGAGCGGACAACGACGCACAGTGGCGCCTTAGATAGTTTTGGGTTGCAATAATCATAACTCTTGAACCAG
>JAEIHY010020249.1:10915-33805 GCA_018904565.1 Drosophila tsacasi | reverse complement strand
TTTCAAGTCCAATGAATGGTGTTTAATATTCTGCAAACGCAGATACCGTCCTCTTTTTATTAAGAAGAACGAAGAAAGAAAGAGAGCTGCCGGAAATGGCGGAAAAGTGCTGGCAAACGCGTACGAAAGGCAGGGTTGCATTTCCTAACAGCGGCGAGTGTCAGGTTAACAGCGCTTTTGTTCGTTGTGCAACACCGCCATGTTAGGCGGCATTTGTTTATGTTCTGTTTACAGCTACTTCTGCTGTCTGGCAACGCCTTGTGTATTGAGACACATGGCCAGAAAGTATTTTCTTATGTTAATTACACGGTCACACTGCTTGGAAAATTAAAAACAAAATAAAAATAATGGCCGGAGAAGTTATTGTGGACGCTTTACCTTATATTGATCACGGCTACGACGATGTGGGAGTCAGGGAGTCGGTATGTGGATGAAGCTAGCAGCCAGTCTTTTGGATTTATAATTCTTTTCGACTGTTTAAGGCCCTCGCCATGGTGGAGGAGGAGTGCAGACGCTACCGGCCTACAAAGAACTACTTGGATCACCTGCCGCTGCCGGCCTCATCGCCGTTCGAGACTCCACTGATGGTTAACGAGTTCGAGAGAATCCAAAACCGCCTGCCCATGGAAACGCTCTCCATGAAGCGCTACGAACTGCCCCCGCCGCCGTCTGGGAAGCTGTCCGAAGTGTCTGCTTGGCAGGAGGCCATTGAGAACTCCATGGCCCAGCTTGAGCACCAGTGGGTGCGCTCCCTTAACCTGGAGCTGATGCTCGACTACGGCACGGAGGCGTGGAAGTCCTACCTCGAGGTATTTACCGCCATGCAGGCGAAGGCGCAGTTGCAGCTGCAGCAGCTGAAGAAAGACATACAGGACGTCAACTGGCAGCGCAAGCAGGCGCAAACACAGGCCGGCGAAAGATTGCGTTCTCTGGAGGCCCACTGGGTGTTGCTGGTGTCCAAGAACTACGAGATTGAAACAGAGTCCGTGGAGCTGGAGAAGCTCGTCCATGCCGCCCGTCAAAAGCTAGAGAGCCTTGCTCCGCCAGCTGGTTCAAATGACACTGCTCCTACTCCGGAGCACACCAATGGATTTGGCCTGAACGAACAGGACGAGAGCAATGGCAGCAGTTCGAGTGCTAGTAATAGCAATAGCAATGACGCCAATGAGGATGAAACTGGCGAGGGCGAGAAAAACGAAGCGACGGCCGAGGCCCAGGATGAATCCTCCAACGAGTCATCAACTTAGATACGTATATTTCTACTTTAAAATAACAAATGTACAAGAAATAAATGACCCTTACCTTATTGGGTACTTTGTGAAAATAATTAATGAATAACAATTCGTGAGAACTAGCATAAAATTATAGTTACAATTATCTAAAATTACGGGTCTACGCATTTTTCTTGTAAACGTATTTTCAAAAGAAATGGTATGACCATCCTATATATTTATGGCGTTTTGAGGATCGCCTAAAAGTGCGGTATATTTAGGCGTTGCACCTGCGGTCACACCATAGTTACGCTTGCGCATTGTAGACATCTTTCAATTGTTGATTTAAACAAATTAATGCGCCCAAAGACGCCCTAAATAGCCAGTGCCGACTTTTTAACGGTGTGAACATGAACTTGAACCCAAGAACAACCTGGTAGAAGGTTACCTAGCGGCCTAGAAAAGTGTAACAAAATACGCCTGCCACTCTAGGGGCTCGTGATTGTGTGTGTGCCTGCCATTGATTACATAGTTGGCATAGGCGATCCGCAGGTGCGAGCGAGAGGGCCGACGTGCAGCATCCACATCCGAAAAAGGGGCAGCGACAGAAACTGCATTCCATTTCCCGAAAGCGGCCTCAGCAGCAGCCTGGATCCATGAGAAAGGTGCGTACGGTACGGCGGTATCGCCAGATGTGTGCCACGATCTGTTTCTAGTTTCCTTTTTCAACGTCCAGTGAGCGCCATGCATCACCATCATCCGCCGTTGCCCATAACTGGCGGCCTTAATGTCGTTTCCTCGTCCGCTGCAGCCGCAGGAGGTGCTGCAGCAGGATTGTCGATAGACTCCTCGCCAGCAGCGACCACCGGACCGACACCTTCAGCCACAGCGACAAGTTCAAACACCCAACAGCAGCAGAGGCGACGCAAGAAGCGGCCCAACTACAACTACAATGGCATCCGCACCGTCGAAGTTCGCAGGGGCTACAACGGCTTTGGGTTCACCATCTCCGGACAGCAGCCCTGCAGGCTGTCCTGCATCATCAGCAGCTCGCCAGCTGAGCAGGCCGGCCTGCGTTCCGGGGACTTCCTCATATCCGTGAACGGCCTCAATGTCTCCAAGCTGCCGCATGAAACCGTAGTGCAGCTGATTGGCAACTCCTTCGGCAGCATCCGGATGCAGATCGCCGAGAACTATTACTCGGACAGCTCGGATGAGGAGAACGCCAACGCCACCCTAAGGGGTCAACTGCTGGCCGCCAGCTTGAGGCACAAACCGCGCTTCCTGCATCACAAAGCCAAGCTGCACAGGCTCCGCAACTCGCCGCAGAAGAAGCTGCCTCTGCCGGAGGCTGTGGACTCAAGTCCAAAGCCATCCCCTGATCATCCTACCCTTAGGCCCGTGCTTGAGGATGCCCCGCTGGTGGCCAGTCTGTCCAAAGCGGCTGACGTAGCTAACGTCAGCGCCATGGTGCGGGCGGTGGGCAGTGCTGCCCTGGAGTACCGCGTTATCGTCGGATATTTGGGTACCATTGAGATGCCCAAGCAGATTTCGCACAGCTCCAAGCTGCAGACGGTGCGCTCCTGCATCCGCAAGTTGCGCCAGGAGAAGCGGCAGCCCACCATAGTCCTCATGTGCATCACCCCAGACAGCCTGACCCTCCAGAGCGCCGGCGGCGGAGTTCTGGCCACGTACTCCTCGGCGAGACTTAACTATGTTAGCTCTTCGTCGGAGAGCGAGAACCGGTTCTTCGGTTTGGTGACCAGCGCCGTGCACAACACCCAGATTGAGGAGGAGTACGAGCCTAGTGCGGGCGGCGCAGCAGGTCCTTCTGGGCACATCAGCATCTCGCACAGCTGCCACGTATTCGTCATCGATACAAAGTTGATTGAGCATGCGCAGCACATGCAGCGAGCACACGAGTTCCGGCTGCAGTGCACGCGGGACCCCATCTCAAATTTGTGCCTTGAGTTCCCCAACAACTCGGAGTACGTGGTGAACCTGGTCCGCAGCATGTACACCATGCGCATCTTGCCGCCGGCCAGTCGCAGCCATCAGGCGGACTACGAGGTTGGGCCTGGAGGAGCTGGAGCCGCCGGAGCCGCTGCCCACTCACCGCAGCCCTCAAACCACAGCGAGATATCCACCACCACCTCAAACTCTGACTCGGGCATTGGCTTCAACAACGACTGCACCAATATTTCGGATCGCATTCTGGTCGTGGATTTCCTGGGAGTCGAAGCAGGAGCAGCCCATGCCGGGCCGCCAGCTCATCCAGCGCCAGCGCGCCCGTTGGGCATTGTGGGAATCCCGGACAACCGACTGACTGTGCGGGCCATGCCAGATCCATCTTGCCATCCCAAGTCGCCGCCAGGAAGCTCTTCGCTGCGTCGGCCTAATCTCCTGGCCAGCTTCAATCTCATTAAGAGTCCGGCCACGAATCTCACGTCCACCCGCTCTTGCGATGATGTGTTGAACCTATTCGTTGACGATTCGCCGCGAACATTGGGCGCTGTGGCCTCCATGGACGACATCTCGCTGCACTCGGCAGCACCTTCTCTGGATGAGGCGCACACCTTTGCACACCCAGCTGGTGTGCCCCGAAAGATACGCAGATCCTTGATCTTGGAGGCTCCCTCAACACCGCACAAGCTCAGTGCACAGGTCTACGGCCAACCTGGTTCGCGTCACTCGCTGGGATTCGAGGCCATCGACAATGTCCAGTCGTCGTCGGCCAGTGTGACCTGCATAGATCAAGCCATGGACACGTGGGCCAGCCTCCAGAACTTGCACAAATCTCGCAGGGAACGAGCCAGTCTGTCTGCGTCCTCGTCTACACATTGCCTCTTAGAAGCTACCAATAGTGAACCGGATCTGGGGGTGAGTGATATTCTTTGGAAATTTCCTTCATGGTTTTTTTTCGACTTCTTAAATTTTGTAAGCTTTCTACGAATCTAAATTCCAATTGAATACTAATTTTAAATATTAACAATAGGTAAATGATTTGTTGAACGCTTGTATAAAGTTGTACGGTCATTCATATTTTTATAGGTCACACCCTAACCTTAATTTATAATAATTATCTATAAAGCGTTGTTTTCAAACCCTCTACCTTTGTGAACCGTTCCTGTGCGCAGGCAAAAATCTTTTTACCTGGACGCCACTCCGAGTTATCTGGGCTCTCGGAGCTTATCGCCCCTCTCCACTCCTATCCACTCTCCGGGCCGCAAAGATAAGCGGCCAAAACTCTCGCACGCTCTCCCGGTCCCAGTCCCGGTGGCCATATATCGGCGTTTCCTTTGTTATTCGCTTGCCGGGCCTTGCTTGGTCCGGAGTTTCAGTAGCCTCAGTGACGCTTTGGCAATAGGAGGGCCATTGTTCCGGTGTTCGCGCTATTCGCTATTACGGTTCCCTTACGACTTACAGCCATTACAATTGGGACCTCCTCCTCCTCCTCTGCCGGAGTCGCTCCGATCGGTATTATCTGGGGAGCCCGCCATGTGTGATAAGAGCGGAAATCGCCGGCTAAAAATAGATTGATTCGCTCCAATGACGTCATAGGTGTAGGTCACGACGACTGAAGCCGAGCGCTGGAGCCGCATCAGAGCAGCTGCGTCGACGCCTCCTGGGCCAGCGAGCTTAATTCAATCTAAAGCAATTAATGGCGTCGACGTCTGCTGACCTTTTCGCTGCTGCCGCTGACGCTGCCGGTCCCCAATCTGCCGATTCGAATTCCCATTCCCGATCCGAATCCCCGATGTTTTCGTCGGTTCTACGTAATTTAGTTTGATTTTCGATTTGACAAACACGCGATTCTGTGCGATTTGGTCGCCCGTTGCGGTTTCACTTTCGCCGTACAGCGATTGTTTACTTCGTGCGTGGAAATTACATATAAATATAATTACCGTCGCGAAAAGCTGCTCCATAAAAGGTTCATCGCCAGTTCAAGGAGCCCACTCAGCAGTTGTGACTGAAATAAAATATATAAATTCTCATTACGATAAAACAAGAAAAAGAAGGAACAACGACTGACAGAGAAAACGTGTACGACGCATTGCAAGTTCAATTGTGAACAAAACAAATTTAGCAACAAAAAGGCAAACAAACAGCTCAATGCAAAAATGTCATTTCGAGAACTCGTTTGTGGCCTGTACTCGGAGGAGAGCCCGGTAAGCTGACAACATGTGGATATATCTCGTACTCATCGTTGTTTTCCCACTGATCGATGGCGCTGACTACTGCTCCGAACTCCCCCGGATGAACTTGTCAGGCGAGATTGACCTTTTGGGCTTGAACCTGCAATTAGAAGGTTTGACGCCCCATTTTCGGAATATGTTACTCATTGCGTCAGGTTGCTGTTAGCTTAGCTGACTTGCAACCGATTCATTCACTTATCACAGGGCTCCTTATCCTACTCACGACGGTGACTTTCCTACAGTGTTTCGGGGAATACATATATGAACAAATGTGGTATTTGGAATTCGTAATCTCCATTGAATGTACGTAGGCTTTCATGTGTTTAGTTCTTTCAGCACGTTCTTACACCTTTGATAGCATGCACTAGTTGCCTTCTCATGGCCGTAATCGGCGAACAGTGCCTCCTTTGTCCACAATCTAATTTTATATGGTGGCACCTGGACAACTGTTAATTAAACAATTCTGATTCAACTAACCTAAAGGTAGAGCAGAACGAGTTAGAAGATTTCTTAAAATAACTTTCAGAGTTTTCGGCTTCGAATTTCCCTGTAGAAAATGAGCAAATGCACTTTAACCGAACAAACATTTATATTGGTTAATGTCAGGTTAATTAATTAACATCTATTAATATCGAGCATGCCAACATTACTTTAATAAGTCGATCAATCATAGCTTTATCTGAAAAACACCTGCTGGCATATGCCAGAGCCATTTGAGGGTAAATTAAATTAACAAAATTTCATTAAAACTAAGTTAACTGTATGAATTCGCTCGTAGCGTGTTTAGTTTTTAAGATTCCCACCACGATAACAAGCAATTGACTAATGGGTGAGCCAGTGTCAGGTGCCATTTTGACCCCATACCGCTCCGCTGTGACTTGACTTATTTGTAGTCTTTGCTGGCACGCAATCCGGAGCATAGTTGGCCGGCTGTTCCAACAGGTTGACTTCGCTCTGACGGCATTTTGGCGGCAACCTGCGCGGTTCTCTTGCGCTATCGTGGAGTGGCACATGCCGTCACAGGTGCAAAAGGAAACAACCCTCGTGCTGCAGTCGACAATGAAGGAAATTAAGGAAGTCAAGAGGGGGAATAGCCTGCCAAGCGAACGTTACTCGGCTTCCCTCCTGACCGAGCGGATCGTCATGGGAAATGGGCTCGGCTAGAACGCTTGACTTTGGCTATCTGGCAGCGGTTTCGGTAATTCAAGTTGTTGTTTTTTTGTGGAGCAGTTAGCCACGAAGCGGCCTCTGTCTGCGACTTCTGTTACCAAGGCTTAGGAACTTGTAACGTATTTGCCGTATGACGCACGTGGGAATGGAAAAACCTTAGAGCCACACATGGCTAGCCTAATGTATATCTATCAGATAGTCTAAAGTCGCATAGTGCAATCATCATCAGTCGCTTATCAGTGGCTCTCTGTCACCCAGCCCCAGTGCCAAAAGTGACAGTGGCAAAACAGAATATTTATTTTTAAAATGCATTATATTTAGCTGGCTCAACATAACCGCCTGTGTGATTGCTTTTGTTTTTGGGCCCCATGTTTTGATAGCAGCGAATAAAAAAAAGCGAATGGGGCTGCCGGTCCGAAGTACGTCAGAAACGCTGCTAATAATAAACACCTTGCGCTCCAGGCACGTAACCTGCCAATTGATGAAGCCAAAAGCAGTTGTCTGAAAAACCGGCGGCAGAAAACAGAAAGAGATCAGGCCAAAAGAGCCCTTGGGAGATCACATGATACCCTGCGGCTGACTGATTTTCCAGGTCTTGTGGAATTCCCATGCAGTAATAAAGTCAATAGGGTTTTACGCGGAATTTTCAAATACCTTGAAAAGTAAACACATTTAAAAATACAAAAATTTGTATTCACCAATCTACGGAAATATTACCAAAGTTATTTCACTTTTTTAGTCAATATCTTACGACTTAAGTATGAGAACAACGATCATGCACATAACAAGGTTGTTATAAATTCTGGTATACTTATATTCATGCGTAAATCAATAACCCTTAATGTGCACATACAAATTTAATGCATTTTTAAGATGGAAAATTACCAATTCGTAAAAAAAAATTCCATTCTCTGGGGAATATTCAGTATTCTTCTCTTCCAGCACTTTGTGACGTAGTTCTTTAATTAGAACTATTATAACTTTCGTAAGTAAATGTAATCGTTAACGATTTTTAGGATTGGCCTCGGCAGTGACTCAATGCCTCTATGCCGCTCATTACAGGGGATAGAAACGTTATAAAAAAATTAACTGCAGTTTCAAATTTATGCATTCAGCAAGTGCATGGAAAACACCTGACTCGACTGTTCATTTTCCACCCTGTCTTCGGGCCGGTATGTTCAGGTTTTAGTGTTCACTAAGTGACTAACTGACCGCAGCAAAAACAACAAACAGCGTTACAGTGAGCACCACCTTTCAAGATTCGCTTCCAAAATATATTCAATTGTGTTATTTTTTATTCAATTTTGTTATTAAAATTATAGTCAAAAGTCTGCAACGCTGTAAAGGAGTCATGTTCGACCAATCAGCAGATTTGTTTGATTTAGCGAAATCTGCAACAAAAAATTGTTAAGAATGTAAAATATTACAAATAAAATGTAAAGTTTTATAAAAATTGTAAACAACAATATTATTATTATTTTTTTTTAATTTTCAATGACATATTCCTTTTTGTTAATTAAAAAAAAGTAATAGAAATGCTTTCCGAATTGATATCAAAGCATTAGTTATAGTTCAGGCTTAGTTAGTTTTTTTTTTGAAACCTTAATTTAACCACAAAAATTAAATCAATAAAAATGTATTACAAAACTCTCATATTTTAGTTCTTGTTAACATTTGATGGCCAGAGACCGAAATATTTCATATATATTCTGATTAGCCATTAAAATCTTAGTAGGTTAAACTTGAACTTTGAAAAAAATGTTACTCGATCTTTTAAAATTTGTAATTTTAAATTGGTTAAATATTCATTAATTAATATCTCATTGTAGATACGCTTGAACTGATAATTTTTAAAACCTAAACTGGTATCCTCTACAGAGGCTGCACCGTAACGAGAACAGCGAAAGCGGCAACGGCAGAAAACGCTTGTAAACCGCGCGCAGGCGCTCTCTTTCTCTCGCACGCACGCACACCCTTCGCGCTCCCTCAACAGCTGCGTTGTGGCCGCCGTTTCAGCTGCTCGGTGTAGTTTCTGCTGCCATTGGTAACGTGCTGTTGTAGCTGTTGTTGCCTTCGATTTGAGCCAGGTTAACAGCGATCGGAGCTGCGTGTGAGTCAGTCATCGAGCGCAGTTCATTCGATCACAACGTATATTTAAAACACCTGAGAGCTGCCGAAACTCAAAGTTAAAAGGCAAACTTGGCCGAATAAACAGAACGTGAACTCCGCGAAACACCTTTAAGCGGGTTAATTACCTGGACCTAGAACCAAATTATTGTGTACGTCCAGAAGCGATCCATCAACGCCCCCGAAAATGAGAAATCTCGCACTCACCTCATCGCTCGCACCGAAGAGCATCAAATATTGGCTGGGGAAATAAAAACAGCAGTCAATTGAACTTTTGGCGGCCACCAGAAATAGAATGTGCTAAATAATATACAAACATAGATGCTGGAAAAAAAGAAAGAAATGAGAAAAACATGGAAATGTTTTCTCCGATTCATAGGCTGTGCGCGAATTCCACTGCACAAACACATTCCATTTCCATTGCCTTGATATGCAAAATAATCAAACAATAATCCCCAATCGACGTCATTGCTAAAAACGCGTTGAACGCGAAAACGCAATGCATAAAAGCGCTCACGAATCGCCTGCGAAACGCTAGCGACTTAAAATACCAAAAATGATAATGGCCAAAAAATGATTCGATTGCCCTGCTGCGGTATTTCCCCAACGGACTAATTTGATTGATAAGTTCGAGTGGGCGTGCCTGAATGTTTTTATAAACTTTTCCCGCGAACTCTTCAAGTGCTGCGAGCGAGAGAGCGAGTCATTCGAAATGAAATTACCATCTAAATACCAAACTGTGAAATAAAAACGCAAAGTTTTATACGGAATTAAACGCCTGCCGCCGCGCTGCTCGCTCGACTGTTCCCTGAGAATCCCCTTTAAAAATCGGCCCACAAGTGTCTTATTTATTTGGTTTTGGTGTAAACGAGCCCAGTGCTTCGCCTTCGCCACCCCCAGAAAGTGATTCCACTTAAAAAATCGACCAGAGAAAAATCAAACAAATCGCCGCCGGTGGCTACTTCCACTTAAATGCCAAAAATAGTCGGAAGGGGGAACAAATATTCCGATTTTGACCTATTCAACGGAATAGCCCCAGACAGCTTTCCAGATTTATTACATTTGCTGTGATTTCTGTGGAATTTCCCCGAATTTCGCAAAACATAATGCAAATTTAATCACTTTCCTTGGGGATATATTCTCATCTGGTTCGATTTGTTTATATTCTCCTAATGATGTCACACGCAGTTCGTGGCGAAAACAATGAGACGCGCCATACGGGAAATCACATTGATCTATCGGTTGTCGTCATTGAGGCCTTTGGAATTCATTCATTTTGTGCTAAGAGTTAGTCATCCCTTAAAGTATAGGGAACCAAATGGTTCAGGATATACAATCAGAAATCCAATAAAGCGAGTTTAGGAAGGATTAGGATATACGATGATTATTATTATTATATTTTATGGCGGTTGTATAGTGAATTCTTAATTTATTTTATACCTTCATTGTATGTGCAGTCTCTGATTCTTTTTTCTTCACTGCACCCAGATCTGGGAAGCATCATTCTAACGTGACTGTAGAAACACCCAAGTGAGTGATTCTCAATGACGCTGGTTACATATAGACGTGGAATTCACTTTACCCTTAAGACCCTCAGAGCGATAAGGCAGCCATGAGTGGTCACGATTCTCGGGTGTCTTCTGGTTACCCCGATACATTTATTTTCTTTATTTGGGTCAGAGCTATTAAGTTCTTGGTTCATATTGCGCAGTCACACTTTTCTTTCAAATGTTTACACGGCAACTTTTAGCTATTTTTGATACTCAAATATTGATAAGAGAGTTTGTTGTTGACTTTAGTCGCGGTATAAGCATAATGCCAGATGCCAGATAGGGGGGAAGCGAGTAAAGAGCTCTTTTTATGGGCGCCCCATTAGTTGTGTTCTATATATTACGCCCGTAAACATAATTTAAGCATTTCTTTCTGTCTCCCGCTCCATTGTTTGGATTATGAGGTTTCTTCATCTTCATTTTTGGTGGTCGTGAGTTGCCTTTTGATCCCACACACTGCGATTGCGTAAACGAGCTGCTGGCACCTCCTTATGGAGGAGCCAGAGCCCCATTAAGTGACGCATCGCTGAAGTGACAATTTCCGTCAGTGTCTCCAGTCCTTAGTTATTCCGTATGCGAATCACACGTCTCCCAGTCGCCTCCGAAGAAAGCAGCTATCCGCAGGGAAATGGCAAAGTGCTTACTCAACATTGAGGTTTGAGGCAGACAGCAGACAGTCTCTGCTTCTGCCTTTTGCCGTCTGGGTCTCGAGTGCGCAGGCGTCCCGGAGATGTGTTCTCTGCAATTTGCATAGCTTTTCCCCTTTCGCATTTCCGCGCTGCTGGTGTGAGTGCGTGAAAAGTTTACCTTAGCTCGGCCACTTGGCCCGGAAAATTTAGTCGAACGCGAACAGTCGAGCGGAGCGAACGTGGCTAAAACACATTGCGGAGATACAGACACGATCTTCGCCAGAACTTTGCGTTTCGATTGCTCAGTGTGTGTGCCTAGCCGAGTGCTAATTGTAATAACCAAATCAAACCCATTTAGGCAAGTGCGCGTCATGAACAATTCCACCACCAGAGGCAGTGGCTCCAGAATACCCGTCACCAAGCCCCATCATCATCACCAGATCCCGAGTTCCCAGAGCGGCGACAGCATCGCCAGCATGGTGGAGCGCTTCGTCCAATCGCTGAGCCAGCTGAACGACTCTGGCACCTTCGACAGCAGCTTCGAGATCAAGCGCATCCAGCCAGGATCCTCGGCGGGCTCTACGCCCAAGCACATCCGTCATCGCTGCCTCACAGAGCTGGACCGCGAGAACCTGGCGCGGTTTGTGCGAGAGTTTGAGGAGCGGCAGGCGAGCACGCCCAAGGCCAAGTCCAAGATGAGCTCCCCGTACATCTGTCGCAAGGCCAGGGAGTTCTACCAGAGTGCAAGTGGCCGACGTAGTGCCTCGCCGCAGATCAGTGTTCGTCCAGAGACCGTGAAGGAGGAGGAGACAAAGTCAGACAACCTGCTGCCCAGACGATGTGCGGAGGCGGAGGACCTGATGCCGCCACCTTTGGCAATGGCTCGCGTCCAGGCGGAGCGACGCAGCTGCCGCAGTGCCTCCCGAGTGCTGCAGTTCTTAAGTTCGGCCACCAAGCGGCGCAGTGGTAGTCGGAAGCTCAGTGAGCCGGAACCGGAGGAGAGTCGAGCCGATTCACCAGTACTAATCCGCGTTACCAGTTGCAAAGATCCGGAGCAGCTCGGCTGTCGGCCAATGACAGAGGGTGCGGCGGGCGAAGCAGCTACAAGCTCTGAGGATGAAGAGGAGGAGCACGACGACGGCATCAGCTCGGCCAGCTCCAACCTGACCTCCCAGTCGGGCAGCTCCAACAGCCGCAACCTCTCTCCGGACTCCTCCTTCGAGATGCACGCACCCCTGCTGCCCAGCTTCAAGGTGACACCGCCGCGAACGGTCTGCCGTGCTGGACGAAACGCTGCGTGCGAGTTTGCACGATTCCTGCGAGGTTCCTTCCACGCCAAGCGTGCCTCGGTCACCACTCTGCGGCGATCCCTCAGCGATCCAGATGCAGTGCAGCAGATGGACTTCAGCAAGCCGCCGCCACTTCGCGATGCCACCAATGTCATGCGCGTGAGTCACTTTTAGATCCCAGCCTCCCTCTTGTTCCGAGAGAATGAATTGTCCTAGAGCTATGACTAAGTGGTGGATAATGTTCACGAATTTCAGCTAGAGGGCACTTAAGACTGTATTTTATAATCTAAGACTAGGTAAAATCTTGCAAATGTGGGTTTCTAGTACTACATTCTTTAGGTTAGATATAGGTTTCATTATTTATAGTTTCCTAAAATTCAACTGAACTAATAAAGACAAATTTTTTGTATTGTATTTTTCTTTTGTACTTATTCTAAAGCACCAAATTCAAAACATTGAAAATAAAAACAAAAGCGTGTACTAATGTTATTTTATTATTTTTTTTTGCGGGTTACCTTTTAGATGATTGTTTTAAAATGTTAGAAATTGCTTTAATGATTCTGAGAGACCCGAAAACCTACAATTTGCTGCTTCACGAACTTAGCTATTATAAAATACTTAAACTCAGTTTTATGTGGCCCGTCTTAGATGATTTTCCGTGAAATACTTATCCATTTCTAGCGCCTCAAGCCAATATAATTAGCTGAGTGCTCCTGCCCAGCTGGCGCCAAGGTGATTTGCCCCAAAGATTCCCAGATCTCCGTTTTCCTCCCTTCCGAATTTGTTTACGCCAACTCTTCATATTTTTTCGGTGGAAGCTGTTTATTTATGCCCGAGTCGTCGTCAATCAATTCCCATTAATACGATTCCGCGCAATCCGTCGAGGGTTCCGTATGGCGGCACCTGGCTTCCGATGAATCCCCTAGAGAACCCCCAGTGATCTTCGAACTCGTCGACCTTACGATGTTTATCTTGCCATCGCTCGATGCATCCTAGATCTAGATTGGATTATAGTTTATAGTCCAATAAAATGCGTTTGTTTGTAATGCCACAAATCAATCAGTGATTTCTTCTGAGCCCCGTGATCTGCGCAGGATCAGGTAGCTAATTGAATAAGATCACTACTGATGCACGATCAGAATTATATAAGGTATTCAAAGAGAGACTAATTCTGGCAGAAATAGTGTCTCAGGCATGCAAAGTGCCAGGTGAAGATGTCGCGTCTAATTCCTAATCGGGACACCACTTGCCCGCCATAATGACTTTCTAATTGTCGCATTTGTATGGGCGGCGCGTGGCGCATTTCACTTTTCAATGCGCCCCATTGGGGAGCCACTGTCCCCCTCACTGGCCAGCGGTTTACGGTTGCCAAGTAGGGAAATAGCCCACGCCGCTCACGCTATTTACCATCTTCATTCATCAATAAAGAAATTAAGTAAATATTCCTATCGGGTTGCCCACATGGGCCGTATAAAAGTCGTAAAACGATTGTGGGCATTGTAAAAAGTCAAGCTGCACATCCGTAGGATTCCTGTACATATATCTTCCGCCCGGAGAGCATTCGGAACGCATATGACCCGCATTAGCTCCCATAAAATTAACGAAAAACGAAAAGAACCAAGACAAACAAGCGGCATGCCGGATATTTAATTTAATTCACAGCGAGCCGCAATTGCTCAAAAAATACAATACAGTAAAACTTCAGTAAGAATTTTTGTTTCTACTAAAAGTTAGTTGACAATATATTTTAAGTAAAGTAATAATGTAGTATAACCTATCAATATTAATGTTATTAAATATTTAAAGAACCATGGATTACTGGGCAGAGGAGAAAATATTAAAGATACAAGGATTCGTACTTAAAAGTCAGGGAAATCGGTAGAGTACTTAAATCTATCGAAAAGGTGCCAAATACTATGCATGAAAGCATTTTTCTAAATTTTTTTTTATATTCCAAACCATATGTTTCCAATTCATTAAGATATTCAAGGCAAAATTGTAAGGCTTACCTATAATTTGTAAAATATAGAAATTTAAAAGTGGGACAATTATGGCTATAAATTCCATACTTTTTACTTAGTGAAGTTGTACTGTAATCCACAAATGTAAAATGCTCGTTTGTTTTTGCATTTCGTGGGTTTTGAGAACGGAACAGATCCGATTGTTCGAAATTATACTCATACATATAGCTACTATATGTAGCTCACGCACAGAACGCAGAGAAAAGCCAGAGCAAAGTGCGTAAAATGAGGGAAATTATCGTTCCCTTTTTTTTTTGTTTTTGCTATCTTTTTTAACTAAACAAATCATAAATAACTGTGAAATTATAGACAAAAGTGCGCACGCGGTGCAAAAAAATGGAGAGGTTTCCACTGCGCTCACATGATCTGGAAAGTGGCCGCAGTTGGGGGTATCCACGCGTTCTTTGCGCTTGGAATCGCCCACCACCTCCCTCTGCCATTGGATATCTGCAAATTGCTTAATTTATCAACCAAATGCGCAGCAAAGGCAGTAAAAACAGCAGAGGAACACAGCAAAAGCAATATCGCAATAAGAACAACAACAAGGCAGCTGCCGCCCGCATTCCAGTTTGCCTTTACTTGGCATTTTAATTATTCCAATTGTCTGGCTCTCTTTGTTTACATCGCTAGCAAAGGGAGATCGCTTAATTTATTTGCCAGCGTTTTTGGCTAAAAATAGAGCAATTTATTTACTCGGCGGCATTTTTTTGCGCACCCAAGTTTGTGGCTCATTAAGCCGTTTTGCCATTGCCTATTTAAATGGGCATTTGTGTTGAATGTGCAGCAATGCGCCAAGCAGCTTAATTAATTGGCCAAAACCAAAATGGCAATTAATTAACAAGCAAAAACAATGCGTCACTCGCCAAGAGAGCAGAAAGAGAGAGTGATGGAGAGGTGAGACAACACTCCCACAACATACTGTATACGGTTCATTCATAAGCAGCAATGCAAACAACAAAAGCAAATGCCAGGCAACAGCCGGTGTCAGGCAAATAGGCAAAGCCAACAACAACAAAAACAGTAATATTAGCAGCAACAAAGAGCGATGTACGAACAAAAGGCATTCTCATTGAGAATGAGTAAGCAAACACACACACAAACAGATGGAGCCGAGTTCGAATTTCGAAAACCAGAGAGCCAGCGCGAGCGAGAGCGCCAATAGTCGGTTGCCTCCCCCAAACGTTGAACCAGCTGTTGTGGAGCCACGATCACACAGTGGAGTCGATTTGGGAAATTAATGTTAAAATTCGTAAAAAAAAGGGGCAAAACTCACCAAACCTATAAAATATCTCTGAATTCCGTTAAACTTACTAATATTATTTAATGGTAAAATTTAATAACTAATTAAAAAATATCTAAAACAAACTTAAAAGTAACATTTTGTATTATCTCGGTTGATTTTTCTTAAAACATTTTTGTGCTCAGTGTGGATCGCTCAATTTCGAATGCACTCTCCCTTGCTGTGCTACACTCTGCCGCTCTTTCGCTCTCTTTGCGCGTATCTTTGTATATTGTATCTGGCGTTCGAGCTAACGATAATGTAAAGATTTCAACTCGCATCCCAAAGATACTTTTCGCGTTGAAGCGGCTGGTACGCGACTCTCGGGGTTTTCTTTTTCCGTGAAACGCCGAGTTACTACTATTGCTCGCTCGCTAGTGAAATAAAGCAATTACATAAAGCCCCGGGGCAAAGAGCGAAGTGCGGAGTGCTGAGCAGCAGTGAATTCGAGTGCGAATAAAGCCAGAGAAAATTAAAGTAAGCGCCAAAGCGAGTTGACAAAAGCGGCACGTTTTCGCTTTCTGCCATTGCATTGCCCACGCAACACACACGAACGCACACATTTGGCAAAATACGCAAAAAAGAGATTACAACTCCACAGTCAATACAAAAATAAAAGTTGAATTGTTAAATCGCGAGAATCCGAAGCGGGCAAGCCGGGTAGGTTCTGGCTAAATCACGGTTATGGTTAGTTTATCATTTGCATTCCTAACGTGTTTTAAATCTTTTATATCTCTCCCTCCTTTCCTCTCGCATGGTCCACCCTCAAGACGCCCATGTTTCGAATCGTATTCCCAATCCATAATCAAGAATACTCCATTGTTGGCGGCCTTTCCTTAGATAAGATTCGATTTCATTGCTGGAATTTCATAAATATGGCGTGGAGTCGAGTGTGCAGTACACTCATGCCCACGTACAGTGGAGGTCATAACTATATTATCAATTTGGAAAGCATTTGACGAAATATAAACAAAAGGACAATGTTTGGTCTGGTATAATATTTTTCTGGATGCCTTTCAAAAGGAGCACGATTAGTATTTTGTTTACGAAGAGGTTTTGGCCGCAGCTGCATATATACAACAAATCTAGGGGCTGTTTATGATTTATCAGCAATTCCCTGAATTACTGGCACACTTCGGGGAACTTCTAGACATATTTCGAGTCTCTGAATGGGAGGCGGCTCCCCCGACAACATCTTCGTCATATTTGATATCATGCTCCGCATTGCCATGAGTACACTTTGTTTATCGCCCGAAATGTATTTCTCAAGAAACAGATATGCGTGATATTTGCTCGAACCAATATATGGATTACGGGTGGGTTTCGCTTCCAAACGAGACTACGTGATATTCTCGAGTGTCTCGGCGCTCGATATGACGGAGCTTCTGACGAAGCGAACTCCCCCAGCGAAACCCTTCGATGGAACCCGATTTTCCATCAAGTTCAGCGGACCGTCAAGTATTTGCCTGTTGCGGTTCCACCGGCTTCGTCGGCTCCAGGCTTCAATTACCGGTGTCTTGCTAATTAGGTGCCACCCCAGATGGCGACAGGTTGCCGATCAGGCAAAGCCTGCGGAGAAATTGTAATGTGGATAAGCTCGGCAGAGTGGTAACCCGAGCCGAAAGCCACTGTTGATAATTTACTCGTGGGACTCTGTGAGGTTTCAGCTCTCCGCCGCCGCAAAGTGCAAACTCAGCCCAATGACTTGGCACTCGGCTAGAGAGAGCTGAAGTAAAGAGTTAAGCCAAGTCCATGGCTACACAGGGAGCAAAAATTAGTAGGCACCAAGTTAGGTCAAGCGCATAGAATAAAATGTTTTTGTATATGGTTATTGTTTCTTAATAATCGGATCTAAATCTTTTAAAATCAAGCCGAATTTTGAACGATAGATAACAGTCGAGGGGTGAAAATCGACTAAGCCCAGTAAATTCAAGTCGAAATCTTGCATTTCTCCGTGTAAAATGTTGAGTTTTATTCGAAGAGAAGCAAAGAGAGCGCGATCCACGGCGGCCATGGAAATGGGAGTGTAGATATGGGGATATGGACGTGGATGTGAACGTACCCACCATCCGAGGCACCGGAAAATGTCCAAGTCAGTGCCCAGTGAAGCGGAGAAATATGCTCTCCACTCCCCTAACTCAACATCTGTCCAGTGAATGGAACGGAGTGGAGGTTGCAGTGGCGGCTGCTTCTCTTTTCAATGTATTTTCTTCAACTGTGTGATTTTTTAGCGGCTGAATTTAAATGGGGGCTCATTCTGACGTATTTTACTTCGTTTAGCCTTGGGTCTCCTCTAATTCACAGCTGACTTTTGGTCTCTGGGAGTCAACAGTCTGCGAATTAGCCAGCGTTTATTTATTTTAATTATTTTCTTTGGCAAATTGCTCACTTCCTACTTATGACTGGATACCCCTTGCACCCGGCCATTGTTTGGCAATCAGCGTTGATTTATGTTCGCCTCGCAGCTCTCACTCGTTGATTTCGATGAGTGTTTGTCAGTCTTTTTGTGGCGTTCGGGTCTTTTTTCTTTGAAAGAGAGAATTCTTGAAAATTTGTGCCCCCTTTGGGAGAAAAACAAAGCCAAACTGGAGTGCAGGCAAAGTAGTTTCAGAGTATTTTATGCCTTTTGACCCACATATTTAATTTGCTTTTCCACAAAATGATAAAAAGTCCATTTCGAGGGCTTATCTCAGTCCATTGCATATAGATTTCCCTATATTTTTGTTGACAAATGGCGTCACGGACTTGTGGAAATTTCTTCACATGATGAAATTGTCATTTCTTCTTTTTAAGGACTTATTCATTTATTGACGTAAATGCCTTTACATCATTTTTCAATCCGCTCAATTGGCAGCGTGCGTCGAAGAAGCTCTTTATAAACGAACCCGAACCCAGCTCTCGATACAAAGTGGTTTCTATTAATGAACAGAAATGACTGAAAATTGCTTCTCCCCTTTGAGGCTCATGAAGACACATAGAGAGTAAGCTAAAACCGACCGGAAATGTTTAAAATTTCTCTTTTATCTATAACGATCATCGGCAGCCGACAAAATGAATGCTTTTTCGTGTGTTTGAGTCGGGAGTGAGTGAGTTATGGTTTCTGCGAAACCCGAGATCTGAATAGAATGATGGGTCTAGTGTAGTTTGGGACTGGAATCCATTAATCTCCCGCAAACAGGGGGATGGCGCACAAAAGCTGTCGTTAAACGAAGTCGGTGGGAAATGCACAAATACGATCGTACACAATGATCACTCTGGGAATAGAGACGGAGAGACCTCCGTCTGTTTGAGCAGCGATTATCGTGGCTCCAACAAGTGCACTAAGCCGACGGGAATAGCAGGCAGCTTGGAGAACCACCACCATCATCATGCCATTATTATCATTATCATCATAAGCGCAAGGGATTCAACTCCCAATGGGGAATAGGAAAATTTTGGAGGGGAGCCACCATGTGCGTCACACAAACAAATTTATAAGCTAACTTGAGAAGTTCAAAAGTTTATCGTGCCCGTCTTCTGACCATGATAATGACATGCCGGACTCTGGGTGCCCGCAATTTGTAGTTGTAAATTGTCCATGAATCGACATCTTCTTTATCCTCCATCTCATTGGGCACTTGCACTTGGAATGACTTGGTCTTAATTAAAACGAGTAGAAGGCTTCGTAAAGAATGCTCATTTCATTTGT
This sequence comes from Drosophila tsacasi, assembly GCA_018904565.1. Lineage (NCBI taxonomy): Eukaryota > Metazoa > Arthropoda > Insecta > Diptera > Drosophilidae > Drosophila > Drosophila tsacasi. The sequence continues at coordinate 14,645 of JAEIHY010020249.1, read as the reverse complement.
AGGTTTTGTTACGGGAATTAAGAATAGAAATTATTTATTTGAAGACGTATAGATACATTCCCCTATTGTACATTTGCATTCTTTAAAGCGCAGCGTAAATATTTGGATGTTTCTGTTTTCTATGGAATCATTTCTGGTCTCTTTTGGATTTAAATCTCATTTTAAGATGTTTTAAGCTAAATGCGTTTAATATTATCTTTACTATGATATCCGTAATAAATAAGTAGAATATTTTTTAAAGGAATATTTTTCTCTGTTTCTTCCAGAACCGCGCTCTGCCCGCCAATGCCTCGCCCTTCCGCCGAGCCTGGGGACAGTCTTCCTTCCGCACGCCACGCTCCGATAAAGTGGCCAAGCAACAGCAGCCACAGCAGGGCCACTCTTCGCCCCTGGTGAGACGTACTGCATCAATGAACGCCTCCGACAACGATGTGTACATCAAGACGCTGATGCTCGATCCGGATCTGAAGCCGACTCGCAGCCAACAACAGCTGAGCCTGCTGCAGGTGCCCAAGATCCTGACCACGCCCGCCCCGCCATCAGCCGTCTCAGTGTCTGTGACTAACGCGGACTCGGCGCAGGACCATGGCGGTCCCAGCAGCTGGGGTAGCTCCTTCGAGCGAATGCTACAGGACGCCGCTGGTATGCAGACCTTCTCCGAGTTCCTCAAAAAGGAGTTCTCCGCGGAGAATATATACTTCTGGACGGCCTGCGAGCGCTATCGCCTGGTCGAATCGGAGACGGAACGAGCGTCTCTGGCCCGCGAGATCTTTGGCAAGCACCTAGCCAACAGCAGCAGCGATCCTGTCAACGTGGACTCACAGGCACGCAGCCTAACCGAGGAGAAGCTCGCCGGCGCCGCTCCTGACATCTTTGCGCCGGCCCAGAAGCAGATCTTTAACCTAATGAAGTTTGACAGCTACCAACGCTTCATCCGCTCAGATCTTTACAAGAGCTGCGTGGAGGCGGAGCAGAAGGGCCAAGCATTGCCCTACAATGGATCCGATCTGGACGAGCTGCTTAAGACGAATTTTCACATGGCCGCCTCCTCTAAGGTGAGTTTCCAAATGATCACACAACGTCAGTAATATCAGTCTCTGGTTTCGACAGCTCAAAAAATCGGCCAGCAATGCAGAGGACCGGCGACGCAAGAGCCTACTTCCCTGGCACCGGAAGACGCGGAGTAAGTCCCGCGATCGCACGGAGATAATGGCCGACCTGCAGAGTACATTGATGCCGGCGCCACCACTGCCACCACCCGCCCTGCTCACAAGTGCATCCCTTAAGCTCGTCTCCGGACAGAACTCCCTGAGCGACTTGCACAGTTCTCGCTCGTCGCTGTCCTCCTTCGACGCAGGCACTACAGCCGGCGGCCAGGGTGCCAGCGCGGAGAGCGTGTGCTCGCTGTGCCGGGTGATTCTCACCGATGGAGCCACCACAATTGTGCAAACACGGGCCGGCGAAACGGTCGGCCAGCTGGTGGAGCGACTGCTGGAGAAGAGAAACCTGGTGTACCCCTACTACGACATCGTGTTCCAGGGCAGCACCAAGTCCATTGATGTACAGCAGCCGTCGCAACTGCTGGCCGGCAAGGAGGTGGTCATTGAGCGGCGAGTGGCTTTCAAGTTGGACCTGCCCGATCCCAAGGTGATTTCGGTGAAGAGCAAGCCCAAAAAGCAGCTGCACGAGGTGATTCGGCCCATTCTCAACAAGTACAACTACAAAATGGAGCAGGTCCAGGTGATCTTGAGGGACACCCAGGCGCCTCTGGACCTAAATCAGCCAGTGACTATGGCCGATGGCCAGCGACTGCGCATCGTGCTGCTCCATTCGGATTTTCAGGCAGGCGGCGGTAGTAGCGTGCCGCCGAAGCAAAGCAAACCGATGAAGCCGCTACCGCAGGGACAGCTGGATGAGCTGACGAACAAAGTGTTCAACGAGCTACTGGCCAGCAAGGCGGATGCTGCGGCGGCAGCTGGCAGTGAGAAGCAGCGCCCCAGCGACCTGTGCTCCATGAAATCCAACGAAGCACCCTCGGAGACGTCCTCCTCTTTGTTCGAACGCATGCGGCGCCAGCAGCGCGACGGCAGCAACATTCCCGGCAGCAAGCTGCCCAAGCTAAAGAAGAAATCGACGAGTAGTCAGCAGTCCGAGGAAGCGGCGGTGCAAGCGACAGCGGCCGCGGATCCCAAGAAGCCCATTATAGCCAAGCTGAAGGCGGGTGTGAAGCTGCAGGTGACGGAGCGAGTAGCCGAGCACCAAGGTGGGTAGCCTTGCAGTGCCTCCGCCTAAGAACTGTCAACTAATTTCATGATTTTTGCCTTTGCAGATGAACTACTCGAGGGCCTGAAGCGAGCACAGCTGGCACGACTGGAGGATCAGCGCGGCACCGAGATAAACTTCGATCTGCCCGATTTCTTGAAGAACAAGGAGAATCTCAGTGCAGCCGTTTCCAAGCTGCGTAAGGTGCGGGCCAGCCTGAGCCCCGTTGGCAAAGTGCCACCCTCCCCCACGGAGCTTCCACAGCCGGCTCCCCGGCTATCCATCACACGCAGCCACCACCCGGTGTCGCCCATGAAGGTGGACCAGGACCAAGAGACTGAATCGCCTACCGAGGCGCAGGAGCAAACTGAATTCGCCAAAGCGCCGCCCCCGCTGCCGCCCAAGCCAAAGGTGCTGCCCATCAAGCCCTCCAACTGGGGCGTAGCCGTTTCCCACCCCACGAGCAACTATTGCAATAGGTTCTCACCTACCAAGCAGGTGTCCCCCACATCACCCAAAGAAGCACCTACGCCGACAGCGACGTTTGTGAGCAAAATTCCACTGGAACTGGGCCGCAAGGCTCTGGAAGAGGCGGCGGCGGGGTCACGGTGCGCCTACCTGGACGAGCCTAGCAGTAGCTTCGTGTGATGCAGCTGTCCCCGATGCAATTAAATTGGCTTTACTGATCTTTCCTGTATATATATCTGTGCACTATTTATTGACACTGTCTGCTGTCTACTGTATTTCCTACCTAATGTCCACACACAATCCATGACGAGCATTCGTATGTAATTTACCGAGGAACGCCTTCGCCTGTATTTATATCTATCAACCATAAGCATTAGCTTTACTAATTTTTGTATAAATATAAAAACCAACGTATATCAACTCTTGTGTGTATTAATTGCTTAATTGCCTAATGGTTTGCTTTTTCGCAAGGTACTGAATATTGAGTTTGATGTATAACCCGATCTGGGCACTATTCTGAATATTTTACATTATTTTTACATGCTATATTAAAGTAGATATAGCTATCATCCTAAAGTTGCATGTGTTACCTAACTGGAATATAAAAACTACATCTAAAGGGGGATGCAAGGCCATCCGACTTACTTTGAATTAGGACACATATTGTGTCTAAACTGTGAACCACCCAGAAAAGTAAGCAAGAGAATAAACAATAACAAGAAAGAAAGCTAACTTCGGCAAGCCGAAGTTTAAATACCCTTGGTATTTGGTATATTTAAGGATTGCGGACATATATAGTAGTGGGAGCATGTAGAAGACTATGTGCAAAGTTTCATTCAGATAGCTTCAAAACTGAGGGACTAGTTTGCGTAGAAACGGACGGATAGACAGACGGACATGGCTAGATCGACTCGGCTGTTGATGCTGATCAAAAATACCTTATACCTTATAGGGTCGGAAATGTCTCCTTCACTGCGTTGCAAACTTCTGACTAAAATTA
>JAEIHY010020249.1:0-10865 GCA_018904565.1 Drosophila tsacasi | reverse complement strand
TCCTTCACTGCGTTGCAAACTTCTGACTAAAATTATAATACCCTGAAAGGGTATACAAATTCCTTTAGAGCTTCTAACAGAAAAAATAAATCTTTTAAGATTTCCAATTCAGAAAGGTAACATATAAATGAAATATTAAAAGCAATAACAGCAAATCAAAATGATTTTTAGAAATTATAATTTTTAACTAATGGCGACTCAAAAACTATTGGACAACGTTAACGTGCAATCGTCTGAGCCGCCAGGCGGCCCACAAAAAGTACAATCATATGGCCATAGACGGTTTTGCCCTGCTCTCCACCGGGGTGGCCAGCTGCAGTTGCTCCTTTGGCTGTTCGCTGGCCGTTTCCAGTTGCTTGGTCTCCTCGCCGGAACTCAGCTCCTTGGGGGCCTCCCCCTCGGCATCTTCGATCAGGCGGTAGGTGATGGGCGCCGGCTGCTTTGCCGGGAGCCAATCGGGAATTATCTTGTCGTGCAGCCTCCACTTGCCGTACTCGTTGGAGATGTGCTTTTCAAAGACCACGTACTCAAGCACATCCTTAGTGAGAATCTCGCTGCCGTGCATCAGCCGGCCAAAACGATCGTAGATGGCCAGCATCTGCTGGCTGTGGAAGCGCACGGTGACCTGAGCGAACTGGTTCTCCTTGGTGATCACCTCGGTGCAACGGGCGTGCACCACACGAGGTGGCTCTAACGACTGCAGGAACTTCCAGCGAATCGTCTTGTCCTTGACGTTGTGCATCATCTCCGGATAGCAGCGCTCGGTGACGAATTCGCGGATCTGGTACTTCTCCTTGACTGCCATGTGCGTGTGGGCCTGGATGTAGATCTCCTGTGCCTCGGTGCCGAAATCGTCGGTGCTGAAGGACTCCTCGTATGAGCGGATCTTACGCACGGCCATAAGGCTTTTCGATTTCTTCTCCAGGAACTCTAGTTTCTGCTTGGCGCCGGTTGTCGAGATGAGCGACTTCTTTCCATCGCCTTCGGGCGGGACATACGCCTCGAAGATGCCGCCCGTGCAGCTGATGTGGAAGGGCCGCTCCATCCAGGGTCGGGGCGGCAGCACACCGCGCTCCTTCATCCGGCTCCGCATCTCCTCCTTACTGATGTCCTCCGGCTTCTCGCGCAGATTGGGCAGATCGATCTTGACGAACTTCATCTTACGCAGGCGCTTGAACTCCGGCTTCCAGTGTTTGGTCTGCCGGTGGCGCACCTGCTGCAGCTGAAGCATGTTTTGCACGGGAGGAGCCAGCACGCCCAGGCCGCCAGACGAGGTTGCGGGCATTGCCTGCAGTTGTCAATGAAAACGGTGTTGGTGGAGATATGCATTAATGCCCCATGGACCTTAACACTTACCTGAAGCAGTCTAAGACAAGCTTTGGCCGACACAATCTTCTCCATCGCAATTTATTTATTACATAAAAACTCCTCAACAATAACCGTTTGGCTTAGACCTGCATATTATGCTCGGTAATCGGCTTAAAATACCTCTATTTGACGAATAAACGGCAGGGAATTTCCCCTCCACGGCAGCTGGTAACACTTAAATCGTTTTGAGTGATGGGGAAACATCGATTAAATTAACAATCATAAATCGATTGCTAAGGTAATACTTTTATGGCTGTTGGTATTTAAAATATTTTTATTAAAAGGAATTTGACATTTTCAAAAGTACTATTTGGGGTTGGCGCATATAAGGATTGCAATTTGGAAAACTTTAGATTTTGGCAAATGGCTGTTGGAAATTCGGAAACAATCTGAACGAAAAAAAGAAAGCGTTCCGGTTCTTGAGCTATCAATCTCCATCCTCCTCCTCCTCGCCGTCCGCGCTGCAGTCACAGCAGTCCGGTGGTAGGTCGTCGAGGAAGCGATATCCTGCCGTCTTGAACATCTTGGCCTTCAACTGGCGGTGGAAACAGAAGGTCTTATATGGTATCAGGTGGTATTATATGGCTATAATTACCATAAGCTGCTTGTACTGGCAGTCGTAGGCGTTGATGGCGATGTCTCGCTTCCGGAGCTCGTTGCGCAGTACGTCGATCTCCATCTGTTGGCACTTGGCACGCTGAGCGGCGCTCTTGGCGGCCATCGCCTCCTGTTGCAATTGCTTGCATCGACACTGGGGAGAGAATGCATAGAATCCATAGGATGTTATTGAATTTAGATTTCGATCACTTACCTTGAGTATCTCCTCGTTTCCCTTTGCCTTGTCCACCTCGTTTTCGTAGTAATTCTGCATGTCCTGCATTTCGCGTTGCATATCGTTCATGACCTGGTTTTGCTGGTCAAGGTTGTTCTCGAGGTCGCCCGAGTGGCGTGCCGCCTCGTTGGCATTTTGCTCCAGTTGGTTGACCTTATCGGTGAGGTCAGCCAGTTCCTTGCACTTCCTTCTCAGGGCATCGCGTTCCCCAAGGATCCGCTGGATGTTGTCCGGATCCTTCTCGGGGGAGTATCCTCCCTTACCAGAAGCCCCGCCACCCTTCATTTTCTCATCCTCCGCCTGACGCAGCAGCGTCACCTCTTTTCCCAGATCATCGATCTTCTTCTGCAAATAGGGAATGTCGTTGCTTTTCTCTGGGTCGATCTTGACGCTGTCCAGCCGGCACCTCTTCGACTGCTTCTCGATTAGCCGCTTAAGGTTACCGTTCTCCGCCTCCAGGATGTCGTGAGCCTTGTTCATGTCGTCGATGGCCTTCTGTAAATCGTCAAGCTCCTTCTCGTCCTGCGGAGTGATCTTGCCGGCATCGGCTAGGTCTTTGATCTTTTTTTTTAGGTCCTTGCTCTTTTGCGGATCGTAGCGCTGGTCCATTATCCGTTTTATATCATCACTCTCCTCCTTGGCCGTTTTTAGTTTGTCATTGGAGTCGGCAAGCTTCTTTTTTAGAATGTTGTTCTTGATCATTAGGTCCTGCAACCGCCCAATTGTGTCGTCGGCGGCGTTGATCAGGCTGTCGCCCACCACCAGATTACTTCCGTACACATCTTCTGACCGTCCATCAGCAGCTCCCGATCTTAGTGAACCCCTCTCTCCGCCACGTGACGACTTTACAGGTGTATTGCAGGCCACAAGATCGGCCACGAATTGTGACTTTCTATCTTCGTTGGCTGACCACGACCTGTCATCCACCGTTGACGGATAGGTCTTCAGTTTAACGCAGGCTTCGATGCACTCGAACTCGTAGGACTCGTTGTGAAACGGGACCTGAAAGAACTCCCTCTGCGTGGAGAACGCCATGGCTGGGAAATCTAGAGTTAACCACAAAGAAATCCAATTTTATGCTAATTCTAATCCAATCTAAATTTGAACTGAAACACGTCCGACGTGGATTGAGTCTTCAACAAATCTATATTGCTAAACGGATGACGATTACAAACACGAACACGAACAGCCGGCCCAGCTGTGGGCTGGCATCTGACACACTGCCTGCTGGGCTGCGACGACACAACTAGTACAACGAGTTAACGATATTCATGCCTTCATTCCAGGCCCTGGGCTCGCCTCTCCGCCAGCGATTCGTCCGCAGAGTTCATGGCGGAGAAGCCACACGGTTGCATGGTCATGCTGGCTGTGCCCGAGCTGATAGTGCGCAGAGCACTGGAGTATCCGGAAAGCTCGGCCAGTGGTGCGTTCACCAGGATCATCTGCGAAGGGAGAAGGCCTTAGGAAGTCCCATTGGGTCTTAAAAATTTCCAAAGCTCACTTTGTTCCGGTCACCCTTCGGCAGGACATCATTGATCAGGGCTCGCCGTCGTGCGAGGTCTGCCATAATCGCAGAGATGCGATCACTGGGCGCCACGATTTGCAGAGCCATGATGGGTTCTAGCAGACGAGTTCCAATCGTGCTGAGCAACTGTCGAACATTAAGTGTTATGAAGACACTGCTAAGGATCACCTATAATGCTCTAACATACCTTTTGGACACACTGAGCTGCCGTGGCCATGACGAAGGAGTCGGCGGTGCCCCGACCAACGGTGGCGTTGTGCAGACGAATCTGCGTCTCCACTACCTGTCCGCCCACGCGAGGTCCACGCTCCAAAGCACTGATGGAACCTTTTCGCAGGACCTGAACGATCCGTGGTCGTAGTGTGTTGAGGTTCGGCATATTTTCCGGAGACTTATCTAGGCTTTTATGGAAGAGCGCAGACAGTCAGATTCGATTTTCAAACGAGCGCCACTTTAGGTCACCTGAACAGCTCGCTTTGGTCCCTCACTAGCTCCAGCGTAATGCTGACACTCTGCTTGCTTCCAGCGATTTCCTTCTCCACGCTCAACGTGGTTATTGCGCTCGATTCAATGGTCTCCTTGTAGGCGATCTGAAGAGGTCCCAGGTCGACGTCGATTTTGTACTCGCTCAGGATGCGCGACTTAATGATGTCCATGTGCAGCTCCCCCATTCCGCCGAGCACCGTTTGTCCCGTTACCGCATCGTAGCTGACCCGCAGACTGGGGTCCTCGCGCTGGAGCTGCCGAAGAGCCTGCTCCATGGCCGTTTGCGAGGACACGCTGGGCGGTTCGATGGAGCAGAAGTACACAGCGTCTGGTATGGGCGGATCCAAGGCGAAGAGCTCGTCCGATTCGTCGGAGTCTTCGTCTTCCTCGTCCTTGCTGCTAACAGATGTGCCTAGACTTTGCCTCAAGCGTTTCTGAGCGTTCTTCAGAGCTGACTGACTGGAGGTCAGCAGGTCGCCGGTCACTGTGGACTACGCAGTGGAAAATCTAGACCATTGAGTGTGTGTATTGAGTACTGCTTACCTTTAGGCCCGCACAAATAACCACATCTCCGGCCTGCAGCGAATTGACCTCTCGATATTCGTCTGCCAAAGGCTCATACAGTTTGGACACCACCTCTGCCTGGCCACGAGCAGATATCAGGCGCATGCCTCGCTTTATCTCGCCGCGAAGAATCCTCACCAGCGTCAGAGGTCCTCGTTGCTTATCATGCACAATCTTAAAGACCTTTGCCGCCACCTCATTTCTGGAAAACGGAGAATTACTCAGCATACTAGGATAACACTATAAGATCAAGCATTACCCGAAACAATCGTAGATCTGATTGCGTTCCTCCGGTGCCGGCAGATAGGCATTCACGGCATCCATCAGCCGCTGGATGCCAACGTTTTTGTAAGCAGAACCCAGGAGCACGGGCACCACCTTCTGCTGACTTGTTGCCCGTCGAAGGGCCCGTTCAATTAACACGCCATCAACGTTGTCAAAGCTCTCAGTGCTGATCACAACGTCAGCCAGTTCGTCGTCCAATCCCGACAGCGTATCAATCAGTTCGTTTCGCCTCTCCTGCAGCTCGCGTAGATCTTCCGATGGCTCCAGTTTGGTCTTTTTGTAGCTGCGGCCCAAGTCCTTTGGCTGCCAACTTAATCGTTCCAGGGTAATGACATCATGAATGGCTGCGCAGAAAACCAGTCTGATTATATGCTTTTTACTGAGTGCATGGCCAATGCCCACCGAATTCTCCATCCTCGCTCTTTACAGGATACTGTAAGCACACAGGCTGCGTTTCCAGCTTCGCCTTAAGATCGTCAACACACCTCTCAAAGTCTGCATCCGGACGATCCATCTTGTTGACGAATATCAGACGAGGCAGCTTGTGCTTGTCCGCCTGCGTCCAAACGGTGACCGTCTGTGCTTCCACGCCAGCCGTTCCGTCCAAGACCACAACCACACCGTCCACGGCGTACAGAGATTGCTCCACCTCCATGGTGAAGTCAATGTGTCCGGGTGTGTCCAGCAGATTAATGCTAAATGGATTGTCAGTACTGAACAGTAAAGTAAAGGAGACACGAGTCCTTACCGGTGGCCATTCCAGGGAAACGTCACCGCCGAGCTGCATATCGTTATTCCCCGCTCCCGCTCCTGGGTTAGATAATCAGTCACCGTATTACCGCGATGCACTTCGCCCAGGGCCCGCGTCTTGCCCGCATAAAACAGCATGCGCTCTGTAGTCGTTGTTTTGCCTGAAAAGGGAATATTGCCGGGTAATTTAATGGGAAAAACCCTTTTTAAAGTAAGATAACTCACCTGCATCGATGTGCGCCAGAATGCCAATGTTTCTGATTTTGCTTTTGTATCTTCGCTGCGGAATGTCAGCGGACATCTGCCTAAGCCACTTGTTGCGCTGCTGCAAGCCATTTTGGAAGGCATATTTAAGCATTTTCATTCATTAATAACCAAAATACAAAACAATTGCAAAATAAAACTAAAGTCAGCGGCAAACTGTTATCGATAAATGCCGCTATCAGCTGATCGCAATCCAACAGAAAGATTTTGCGGGCTGAGTTTATCGCTTTATTTTCCGGATTTTGTTGTTGTTTATTTGATTTGTATGTTTGTGTTCGCTAAATATTCCATCACAATTAAGTTTCACTTCAGATTTCTCTAAGAAAAGTAAGAAAATAAACGTGTACACCATATTGAAGTGAATTCTATTGTTTCGAACCTTCTTTTGAAAGGGTTTGTTGCTTAATTCAAAATGTCCACACGCCCGCGTCGAGCCGCAGCCAGTAAACAAAAGGTAGTTATTGAGCTTTCCGACTCGGAGGTAGATGTAGATGTTGCGTCCCAGGATACGGATGAGTACAGGCCACAGGAAGCAAATAACCGCAGGGTAGATCGCGCTGCAGATGCCTTGGCCGCAGGGTAAGTGGGATAATCCCCTTAAAATATGCACATGGTTAAAGTTAAAGTTAACGACTAATCCCTTTTCCACACAGCTCCAAGCGCAAGCGTTGGCCATCCTCCAAAGATGCAGCCGCCGAGGCACCGGCTCCTAAGAAAAAGCGCGCCAAGAAAGGGAAAGAGGACGAGAATGCCTGTCCCAACGAGTCCAATCCAGAGGCGCAGGATAAAGCACCTGCGCCACCGGTAACACAGCCAGATGGAGCTGCTGTCCGGCCATCGACCACAGGGCGCAGTTCGTTCTGGGAGCGCCGCAAGGTGTGGAATATTCATGAGCTGTTAGCCGAGACGGAGAATATCCAGCCGCAGGCAGCCAGGAATATTGTGCAGCTGTTTGAAAACGAAAACACCATTCCCTTCATTTGCCGGTAGTACCACAACTAGGACATCCCTAGAACCAATAGATACCAAGTAATGTGTATTTGCAGCTACCGACGAGACCTGGTGGATCACATAGCTCCTGATCGCCTGCGCGACATTCGGAACACCTACACGGATATCGTGGACCTGAGGAAAAAGGCCGAGAACATTGTCGGTCAGTTGGAGCGCGACAACGTACTCAATGCGGACATTCGGGACGAGCTGATGTGTGCCAAGACGAACGAGGAACTGGAGTTCCTCTACGCCCCCTACAAGCCGGCCAGCAAGGGCACCCTGGCGGAGCGGGCCAAAGCCCTGGGCCTAGAGCAGTACGCCGACCTTCTGCTCTACGGCTCGGCACCCAAAGTGGAAATTACATCAATTGTGGACCCTGCGAACGAGGGCTTAGCAACGGAAACGCTGGTAATCAGTGGAATCTGCAACATTATAATACACAACATTAGCAAAAATACCAATGTTTTGGAGGAGATCAGAAGACTGTAAGCCCTTCNGTGGATATATTCATTTGTAATTTGATTCTACATTTCCAGCCAAGGTGTCCATCGCGTGTTCCTCAAGTGCAGCAAGACCAAAGCGTCGTCGGCGTCGTCCTCCAAAACAGGTTCCAGCAAAGCTAGCGGCAGCAGCAAAGGATCCAATGCCATTGTGGACAAAAAGTTAGACAGCTCAAAGTTTGAGAACTACTTCAACTTTCAGGGTGACATCAAGACTATAAAGCCGTACCAGATGCTAGCCATCAACCGTGGCGAGAAGCACAAGTTTCTCTCGGTGAAAATCGAGACGAGCGACTACCTCAAACGGGACCTAATGCGCTTCGTAACTGATCAGTACATGACAGAGGGTCTGCAGTATCCGCTTCGGAGGGAGATCTTCACGAAATCGCTGGAGGAGTGCTATTCGAAGAAACGTAAGAGTTTGGTTTACTCTCGACATCGCGTCAGTAACCTAATCCGATTGCAGTGCAGCCTTTGATGTGCCGGCAGATTCGAGCCGATCTTAAGGAGAAGGCTCAGAAGGCAGCCATTGACGTGTTCGCCAAGAACCTGAAGCAGCTGCTGTTAATGTCTCCCCTGAAGGGCGAACGCATTCTGGGCATCGATCCTGGTTATACCAATGGCTGCAAGCTGGCCGTGATATCCGAGACAGCAGATGTGCTGGACACGGGGGTTATCTATCCGCACGGTGCCAGGGCCAACAGGCGGGCCGCGGAGCAAAAGCTGATTCAATTTCTCTCCAAACACAAGTAAATCTTAACGCAATCCATTGACTGACTTATCAGTTATCAGTTACCAGAGCTTTACCTTCGCAGCTGTCAAATAATCGCTTTGGGCAATGGAACCGCCTGCCGCGAAACCGAGCACTGGTTGACTAACATGTTCCATGCCGGCATCCTGGACAGCCGTAGCATCCGATACAGCATCGTTAACGAGAATGGCGCTTCGGTTTACTCCTGCAGCGATGTGGCCTCGAAGGAATTTCCCGATATGGATACGAACGAAAGGAGTGCAGGTTTGAAATTTGGGCAAAAACTATTATAAATTTCTCCCATTTCCTAACCTATCCTCCTTACCGATCTTTTTATAGTTTCCATAGCTCGACGCCTGAACGATCCGCTAAGTGAGTACGTGAAGATAGAGCCGCGTCACCTGGGCGTCGGCATGTACCAGCACGATGTGTCCGAGAAGACCCTGACAGAATCGCTAAAAGACGTCGTCTCCGAATGTGTAAGCTATGTGGGCGTGGACCTCAACACTGCCAGTCTCAGTGTGCTCAAGTATGTAAATTAGCGAAGAGTCCTGGCGGTGATTTACTATTAATTCCGCCGCCCGCAGGCACATTGCTGGACTATCGGAGAAGAAGGCGGAAAAGATCATAGAACATCGGTCGCAAAACGGACCGTTCAAGTCCCGCAAGGAGCTGCTATCAGTGAGAACTATAGGCGAGAAGTCATTCGTCCAATGCGCCGGCTTTGTGCGCATCGAGCCGCTGAGCGTTGGTGGGCGACTGCAGAACCCCTTGGACTGCACCTGGGTCCATCCCGAAAGCTACAAAGTGGCGGACAAGTAGGTCTCCGATTATTATTTAACTTTAATGTTTAGGAAGGAGTGAGGATCGTCACGGCCTCTGCCTCTGCCTCTGCTCCTCGACCGCCTTCTCCAGCATGGAGGTGTCGCTCGACTCCTTGACAAAATCACAGTCGTCCTGCGGTATCTGGGCGCAAATCATAGATTTGGGGTCAACACCGAACTTTGTAGTGGTATGAACATCGCAGGGGTTGGATTGCTGACACCAACATGGCAGATAGGGCTTTAGGGGATCCTTCTTATCGCACCGTTTGCAAGTGCAGTTCTCCATACCGGAACTCATAAAGTCCTTGAAGTTGCTCTCCTTGGTCAAAAGCGCCAAGTAGTCCTCGACGGAGTGCTCCTTCATGGGATCCATCAGCTCTGCCCAAGACTTCATCTTGACAATAACACCAAAAAAGTAGGTGTTCAGGTCCCCAATGGCCTGCATCACATGGTCAAGTTCCAGCATATAGGGGCTCTTCAGGGACCTATCTAGTCTGGACAGGCGCACCTCTAGCTCCGGCAAGGACTCGCGCATATCCAGGAACGCTGCCATTAACTCTGTGCTGAGGGGTGCAAAAGTTAGCGATTGATACTGTTCCCATTTCTTACTTGTTCACGTTACTTGGACTCATTAACGGCGTTGTATGCCCGCTGGAACTCGCAGAGGGCCCGCTCTTCGGTCATCCGGCTGAGATACTCGGGATACAACTTGGTGCAGCCAGTGTGGCCGGTAAGGAGGCGATAGCGCACACCGTGGTACCGCATCTCCTTCACTCTCTGGATTTGCTGGGGCTTGGCCCTCGCCAGAACTCGCGTCAAATTGCCCAGTTTTTGATCAAGGACGAGGATCTGCTGGTGAACGCACTGCTCCAGCTGAAAGTCGCCGGCGGTATAGGGGTTTTTGCAGTGCTCGAAGGTGGGCTCCAGCAAATGCAAAGGTATGGTGGAGCCCCGGCAGGGCGGCGGAAGAGGACGACGCTTGTATCGCTCCGGCGGATACTCCCAGCAGACACCGAGCCGCGTTTGAAGCGGCGTGGCAATGGGGTGGTCCCAGCAGGCCTTATATACGGGGCTCTCGTTGTGCCCATAGATGGTTTTACCGTCGCAGAAGTCGGGCTCAGCACCGCAGAGAATATCGGTTACCCTTCCCGTCGGCATCGGCGGTGGGTAGTGCCAGCGCTCGTCATACTGGCGCTTCAGATCGGCGAGCTTAGACATAACGAAAATTGGAATTTTAAAATATGCCAAAATTCTAAGATCTAAACCACTTCTGTGTTTTCAGTATTGTAGCAGAATGTGATATGAAGCTGAATGATATAGGCAAGGCTAGCTTTATAGCACGCATCAAAGAGTTTGCTGCCTCGCAACCCAAACTAGATCGTATGGCCAAGCAACACAAGTTGCCCATGGAAAGGGTGAGTTCGATAGTAGCGGTTTGTGGGAGGAAACAATATAGGGGCAACTCTCTGGAAAGTACAACCGCGGCAAAAACCACAAAAAATGCTCTAAAATTAATATTTTTAATATAGTAATGTTTTAATGGATCAAATTTGAAAGCCTTCATCATATTCTAAAACAAATTTTGAAATATTCGAATGAAAACTCGCGAAACTCGCGATTTTTCAACATTTTGAAGAAAAACACCATAAAAAAGATCATGTTTTGTTTTGATAAAAATCTCCAAGGCAGAGGAACTATGCTGGGACTTTTGCTTTCTATCATC
>JAEIHY010020248.1:0-11307 GCA_018904565.1 Drosophila tsacasi | reverse complement strand
TAATGCTCTCTTTTCCTAATTATGCAATCCCATCCCCATTGCTTTTCCCCATGGATCAGTTGCCCAGGCATCCCAATCCGGGTAAGTTCCTTAGGACTCAGATTTCAATTGAATTGCACAGCATCGATGCGTATTTTGCAATTTGGAAGTTGAATTTGAGTTGGAGAGGAAGATTTCCGAATTACATTTACTGTGTGTGTGTGTGTAAGGGCTTCATTAATCAAAGGCTTGGCATCAGCATCGTCATAAAAAAAGTTTTCTTTTTAGTGTTACATAAGCTAGAAAAGAAAAAGCTATTAAAGTTTAGGTTTCATGTTGCTAACACTAAGATATTAACTTCGATTTTCTTCTTAAAAATTGTACTTTTTTTAATAAATATTTACATAAGTGTTTATTAGGTTGAAAAGTAAGGGAAATACCTGGTGTTTAAAATAGTTGTATTTACTTAGGCTTAAAATAATGAGAAATAAAAATAACATGTCATAATACAGTTTTATAAGAACAATACAAAATATACTTTGTAAAGGTTTTTAAATAGCATATAATATATATTTTTTTAAGAACAAAACAATTGGGATATATTCCTACAAATGTAATAACATAATACCAAGTAAATATATCTTAATATCACAATAAAATTTTTTAGAAAAAATTATTTCTCTAGCTTCACCTTTCATTGTCAACGATTTTCTTCTTTTAAAAAGTACCCCTTAAAGTACAAAGTTTTTCTCAGAAAGAAGCCGAAATAAAGGGAATACAAAATTTGACAAGCACAATAGATGGGCCCAGAAATTTCATTAAAACTTGCAGCAAGGAAGTGTTGTTCCCAATTCCAATTGCTTGTTCGCTTTTGCCAAAAAGTTGTGAGCTTCACGCTCGTTCTAATATTGATTGTGTGCACCTATATAACCAGCAGTGTCCTGGGCAAAGGATTCCGTATCCCAGCTTAGCTTAGCTCAGCTAAGATACCCCATCTCCTGGGAAATATTCACACCCACACCCTCACACACACACACACCAGCTAACTAACGAGTAAAGTGATTTTAATGGTTTTATGTTCGATTCGTTTTCTTCGCTTTTTTTTTTGTACCTCCTCCCACTCGGATTCAGAATTTTTTTCCAATTCGCCTCGACATGTGCCATTTTCCATGCTCTTTTTATGCTTTTCAATGCTTTCAACACACACACACACACATGGTGTTGTCGTAGAAAGCTGTTCGAAATTAAACAGCGGCAGTAGCAGTAGTCCGAACTGTGCCAGAAACTTTTCGTTTCGATCCGATGCGATTTGTTTTGAGGGAGCAACAACAGAAATCCAACCAATATCGAGCTTCGTCTATATTATATATATGTTTTTTATATTTTTTGCCAGTGCCCCTACCCCGTTCGAGTCAAAAGTTTTGAGTCAAATGCCAATACAGCTTGTATGTGCGCCCTCGTCCTGGACCAAAATAAAAGTTTTGCCGGCCAAAGTGAGCTCAGAGCTCCTGGCGGACCTCGCACGTAGTCCTGCCCCAGGACATATCAATACCCCACATGTCTGCATTGGCTTCTATGCTATGCAGAGGGAAAAATATATACAAATTCATTTAGAATGATTTTAAGATGTCTTTTCAACTAAATGCCTTGAAAACTAAAAGATTTTAAAGATTTCTATCCTTCCACATTTAGAAATAAATTATTATACAATTTTAAAATCTATTTATTACCTATAAGACCCAAATTAAATTCATATTTCTCTCAGTACTTCCCTTACCCTGGAACCCTAGTTGCATTGTCCAGGCGGTGCGGAACAAGTTTATTTAAACTGTAGAACTTGCTCTTTATTCCTTAGAAAGTTTAACCAGGAACACAAAAAATGCCGAGACCCTGCGAACTTGGCCCAAACATATTTGCGAATACGTGAAGCAATGAAGAGCCCTCTTTTCCCTCGCAAACAAGCCAGAAAAGTTCACTTTGAATGAGCTGCAAAGATTAGTCCTGAACATATCATTTGCAGGCGATGCCAAGGAATGGCCATGGTCATAAAACTCGGAAAAAACTTTCTCTCGGAAAAGTTTGCAAAGGGAAAGCCATTCTACAAATGCCTTTCAATCATACAAGTTGAGATTTATGACTGCTTTCTAGAAAGCACTTTTCAATATTAATATTTTTTAAATTAAATCAAGTAATTATGGTTTATTTTCAGTAAAAAATTCGTACTCTTCTTGGCTTAAAACTACTTCAATTTCTCATTTAGCTAATAGTGTTTTCTAAGGATTTTCCCAGCTCGTTGAACTTTGATTTTCCCTTGTGGCGGCAATCTAGGCCAAGTGTATTGTCAAACATATATTCTAGGGCCAAGCACAATCTCTAGTACTGATTTTAGTTTCTGAAGTTGAATTGGTAACAATTCTCAGCCCTCAATCACATGTGATGTCCCAAGCAAACACTTGTGATACAAAAATTGCGCATACGCAGCATGGACCAGGGTTCTTTTCGGAAACTTTTGTTTGGCGTAAGGACTACTTTTTCCTATATCCATGATCCAGCCTGGCGGAGAGGACACTCAAAACTTGTCGCACACGCTCGAGTGCTGTAAATCTTTGCACAAAATGAAACTTTATTTGGTCATGGTCATCAACGACTTAAGTAAATCTAAAACTCTAAGTAAAACAAACACTCCATCGAGTCCGAAGGCAGCAGCAGGGCCTTGCAGAGGCCGCATAAAACAAATAAACTGCGGACACGTGACCCCAAAATAGGGGGACACTGCCGGGTGCACCATCATTGGCAAAAGGGTAGAGTTCATTTCGACCTTAGGTATACTACATACATACATATATGTGTGTATATTATGTATATGGTGTAGCCAGGCAGAGAGACATATCTGCGACCCCTTGAGTGCGCTTTGCCGAGCATCCGAGGGCCTTTAATGTTGTCAACGAGCGGCAGATAAAAGCGCTCGCATTGCACATTCCAGAGTTCACTTCCGCCTACACTTTGTATCCAGAAGGGTATATGGGATATGAGATCATGCTAGTACCTTAAAAAACCCTTAAAAACTTAGAAATCATACAGAAAATATTTTAAGTAGAATTAAACTGTCTTGTTTTTAGCTGGGAAATATTTTGTTTGGTTTACTTTTACTATTCACAATGCAGTTCTCTCTCTTAACAAGCTACAAATTCAATTCTTAACACCTGGCTTGGAGTCTTTGTTTCTTATTTAATTTCCCTAGAGCTCATATATTTTCCCTTACCAAGTTTAAGAGTATTTAATCTTCCTTCATACGCTTACTCTTAGTGCCTTGCCTTGTTTTTGCTCAGCTCGATTCGTTAAGGATAAGTGATTCGTTGTAACGAACTCGCTCACACAAAACATCCTTACAGGTGCATCATCGAAAAAATTCTGTGTACAGATACATATATATAAGGATTCCACCCCCACCCTGAGTGTGTGTGCAGACATTTTCCTGAGAGTACGGAAAAATACATTAAGAAGATTGCACTCTTGAAAATGACACTGAGTCCGGGTGCAATACCCGTCGATGCTCGCACTTCCAGCTCGAATGGCGACTTTTCAATACTAAACGTAAATTGCTAATGTCATAAAGATGCGACAACGTGGCCATATTCATTACAATCAGCTTTAGCAATGCCAATTTTCACATTAACCATTGATGCCAAATGAATGATGATGCTAGTAGCAGGGCTCCTCTCCTGCCGTGGCAGTCACGTCGCCAGTGAAATCAATTCAAAGTGGAAAAGTACAGGGCACGTACCCGATCTCCCACAGAAAGGCACAAGTGGTAGGAGGTGGAGGAGGAGGCGGAGTAGGTCCTGGGCTCCTGTGAGCTAACAGCTTCCACAGTGCGATTGCAAATGCCATGCCACAAGCCCGGGTAATTGTGATTGGCGGCTACACACACGAGTTTTTGGCCACGCCAAAACAAGGAACGAGCACAAAGGAGCTCGGAGATAGGAACAGTAGCAAAAACATGTGAAAGGACACTGGGGGAAAATTCTAGGAAAATAAGTAAACATATAAGAGACACAGTATGTTTTTAGGATATGTGCAAACATTCATTTAGGTGCCTAAAAAATTAAATTCATATAAAAAAATTCATAAATCTGATGTTAATATGTGAAGAATAATAAATAATAGATTTAGAGACTTAAAAACATTATTTCAAAGGCCAAATAGTTGCCATACAAATTGTAAAGCTTAGGAAATTAGGCCACAAACTTATCTAATGTTAATGTGTTAAGCAAATTTTTAAAATCATTATTCTTAAAATATATCTCCTGGATTTTTTCCCCTCCGAATTTTCTCCTCTGTAAAAAAGAAAGTCTTTTTCGGCAAAAGCAAACTTTGGCGACCTAATGGCATGCCATAAAGCAGCGGCATTTGTCAATATCAATTTTGATGAGACACGAACGCAGGTCTATTGTTTGCGCTGTAAATATGCGATTCCAGCGAAATTTATAACAAACACACATGGCACATAGCACATAGGACGCTGACATTAATTGGGTTCCCATTCATTGGCATTGCACATACCACATACCACATGCCACATACCACATACGACATGTATTACGCATTTGATGACATAAATTAGCTGGGAAATGAAACGAAATGAAATGAAATAATAAACAAGTCGAAGCTCACAGACCTCAGAGGGGCACTGATTGCCAAAAAGGACTCCCAATGGCAGGAAGTTCCTTTCATTTTAAAGGGCACACACATACACACACACAGGGTACACAATTTGCCTTTGGAAAATTTCCAAGCAACCTTTACAGAGTTTTTATGCTCATTTAACTTTTGTATTTTCTATTTTTCCTGCTCTCCTGCTCCCCTCCGGTGCATGCAACCAACGCTTTTTCGGTGACAACAATGGGAACCTGGCAACAACCAACAAAATTTAAAAAAAAAACGCCTGCTGTTCTGGATTCGGATTCGGTCTCTGGGATCCTTGGATTCCTATTCCGATTTCGCCGCCGGTCTTTGCCGCCTGCAGCCAATTGCAGCGTGGGCAACACAACATTCGCACATGGAGTCACATTTAAATTGGATTGTAAAACTCAATGCGTTTGCGAGGTGAGTCGCTGGGGGCGCCGACTACGACGGTGGCTAAAAGGAGGGCCGAGGGCCATCCGCACAAGAGTTGGCCACAAACCACAGACATCCTCAGCCACAGGATCAAAAAACACAGATACGAATACCTGAGCACTGGGAAAACTAATATGGTGGAAGGAACTAATTGCAAGATTTATATAGTTGGAAAATATTTTTTATAATTTCTTTCAAGGATATGAAGAATTAGTTTTATATATATGTGTTTATAAATTATGTTAATTCTTAAATAATGTGGAAGATTAAGTGCGCTTTCTTAGGTGCTTTCAATTATGCTGAAATTGCCTTGCTAAAATATATTTGCAGATTTTTATAAACATTTTAGAATAGATTTCTAAAACCATCTCATAATTAACTGCATTTTGCATAAAATATGAGTTGAAAACTATAAATTAGTATGATAAAATACCAATCAGCATCTTAATTAAAACCTACAATTATTTTTTTTAATAATCAATGATTATAATCAACAAATGAAAATAATTTTAAATCATTTCAAAAAGCTCTCATAGCTCTTAAAATATCTTATTTAAAAAAGTCTCAATTTGTTATATTTTTCAGTAATCCATGATTTATTTTTCTATAATTTTCTTTTCTGTGACCACATACACAGGGACACAGGAAAGCACTTTCACAAATACGTAGCCGCATTCCGGCCAAAAGCCAACTGCAGTTCAGTGAAACGATTCCCGTTTTGGGATCGCTGTTGTTTAACCTGTGCTTAGTCCCGCATTCCGCTCTTCCACTTCCCCTTTGGCTGAACTGGCTTTTAGTTTTTCATTTTCGGTTTTTATATATTTTTTCGGTGGGATTAGCGCCAACACTTGCGCCATTTAAATGTGAATTGCTCTCGCTCTGTAGCGATTTTAATTAAAATTTAAATACTCGTAAAGTGTGAAACGCTTGAAATTACACTTTTGGAGCGTGGCACAGTAGTAGTTGTAGTAGTTTTTTGATAGCCGACATAATAGGGCAAACTCGACCGGCTAATGAGAGTTAAACAGGGCTTAAAAGTCATTTTAAATTACAGCATTAGTAAATGTTAAAAAAAAACACTATCAAGTGCTTAAAATATTCGAACAAAAACAAGTGACAAGTACTTTAGTGTTAATTTGAATTATTTTGAGCTTAGTTTAATCACCTTAGAGCATATAAGTTAATTCCGTTTAAAATATAAGTAAAAACAAATTTTAAGACTTGGCAAAAACTTAATCCCTGACATTGCTTTATGGCCAAGTGCCCCCCCTCGGTTTATAACCCTTCCTAGTTTTTCCACTTCTGGTTTGCGTTTCTGCACCTTATTTCCTTCGGTAGTTTATCATGTGGCATAAAACCAACACAAATACTCCAGTGCCACGCAAAATTTATGCAATGCAATTTCGTGACGATGCCAAAGACAAGGAGCGGCGGAAAAAAGCACCATCGGTCTCTCTGACCGCTTAGAGGGCGGAAAGTGGATTACAAACAAAGCAGTTTGGGTCTGTCCAAAAATGTTAATTTTGTCATCAGTGCTATCGGGAAATTTTGTTCAGACAGTGAGGAATAAATATTAGACAATAAATAGAAATTAAAAATATTTATTAGAGACAACTGTGGATATAGAGTAGATTATCATAGATAAACTTTTAAGATTTGTGTATTTATACATTAAATGTTTTTATGCTTTGAACATTTTTTAAGTACACATTAGACAACAAATAAGCAGTAAATATACTACATATGATGCTGGATTTTTTAGATGCTCTTTTAATAATTTAAATTTATTTTTGAATTATTTAAATTGTTTAAATCTTTTTTTAAAACACATTTTCCTTCTGAAAATAGTCCTATTTTTTAACACATTGAATTTGAAACATAAATTTACGCTTTTTTTTCATTTATTATTGCTAAAATGTATAATAATAAGTAATAATTTTATGCAGATTCAATCTACAACTTTTTATTCCCAAAAATAATAATCATAATCCCTTAAGGTAAATATATTTAACCATCTTTTTTTGCTTAAAGCGGGTAAAAAAAGACAAACCGCCAGCACACCCCAAAACACCAGCACACACACACCCGAAAGAAGAACCACAACCCCCTGCAAACAGCAAACAAAGTTCGTGGCCAACTCGAGGACCTTGCGATGTTAGTTCCCCCTGCGTGCGATTGGCCCAATATTTTCTTTACATTATGACTTTATTTTCGGCTGGCCGGCCAAAGCTAAATAAACACAATGGTGGGCCAACATATTTAATGTATTTTAATGTGGCATTTGCAGAATGGCCGCCACGCCTGCTCGACGCTCTGCCCCAACGAGCAGCTGCCGGCGCCGGAGGATACGATTTCCTGCCGATCGCCGCGCCTCGTCGAAGTTCCCGGCCACTGTTGC
The DNA here is from genome assembly GCA_018904565.1 of Drosophila tsacasi. Lineage (NCBI taxonomy): Eukaryota > Metazoa > Arthropoda > Insecta > Diptera > Drosophilidae > Drosophila > Drosophila tsacasi. The sequence goes on along the minus strand of JAEIHY010020248.1, from coordinate 3,812 downwards.
AAGATGTGGCTCTGTGAGAATCCAACAGCTGACGGTAAGTTGTCCACATATATACTGTGCGAAAATATATAGTAAAATTAGTTGAATAAATTGAAAACAATTATTAAAATCAAGCGAAATTAAATGTGAGAAGGTGAAGGCTTACAAAAATATTTTTCAATGCTAGAATTATCTTAATTATCTTAATTTTCCTCAGTGCTTAATGTGGCACTGCCAGACCCTCGTCTTGTTATTGTTTTATAAGTGTGTTTATGGCTGTGGCCATCCCATTGTGTCCACCTCCTGCTCCTGCTTCCAGCTCCTGCTCCCGCTTCTGTCCAGTGGTCCGAGTTAATGGCGCTCAGGGGCGTGTCGTGCTGGGTCCGATGCGCAACTTAATGCTTTTTAAGCGCCCTCCCCACGAAAACCACATCCTACCCAGAACCAGACCTTCACCACACCAAACCCAAGCATAAAGTGCAGCGCATATTTATGAAGATGAATTATTCCATCACGAGACAGTAGGACCAGCAGGAGCATTTGCCGGAACAGGAAGGGGAGCAGGGGCATGTAGAAGGGGCTGGAGCCAGCTAGCCGGCAGCGTAATTACTTACACAGGGATTAAGTGTTAATTAAACGCGTAGAATGCAATAAATAAACAAGATATTAAGCGCTTCAGTCTTGTCCCACGGAGCCAGGAGACCTTGATGAAGAGAGGAGCTCACCGGATGTGAGGAGTTGAGCACAATGGCAATCCTTGGAGGGGCCACAGGAATATTTCCTCAAGGCATTTTGTAATATTTTTGTTATAATTTCCAACTGCTTCTAGCAGGAAATCGAAATTCCTGAATTATGATCAGCAATTATTGCATTTCCTTCAGCTTTTCTAACAAGAAATCAGTTAATGAACGAATTCTTAACCAATAAAAACATATAAATTGGCTTATTTTCATTATAATTCTTAACTGGTTCTGGCTGAAAAAAGATAATTCTTTGGGAAAGTACATTTTAAATATATTTTCTGAAGACCTACCCTGAAAAGAACCGTCTTGAATTGACTTTCAAATTATAAAATCTTAACAGCAGCAACATTTCCTAAAAAAATATAAATATCTTAAAAATTTGCATAAACATAAATTGAAAACTTACTTCTTAATTACATCTGCCTCACGATTTTCGCACTTCAAAGCAAAGTCTAAGAAAATTTCCTCTAGCCTCGTTTGCGATATCAGATAATCTTCAATATGTAAGTTCTTCTTGTTGCTCTCAATGATCCGAAAAACTTCAGACAGCTTCTGTGTCTGTGATATATAGTAGGTGAGAAGTCCATTGTATTCATCCCTCAGTTCAGCCTCGGGGATATATTTTAGTATAAAAGTATTTAAGATCAAAATTCGATTCAAAAAGCCCTTGTCGGGCCTCGATTTAATTTCTTGGACTACTCTGGCTGAGTTCTCATCCAAGACTCTGTCTAGTGCTAGAATTTCAGTGGATGACGATGATGATCTCGATACTATTCTCCGGAAAGTTTTCTTTTTGCGTTTTACCTTCACTTTCAAGATGAGTCCCTTTGCGTACTGATTCTTGAGACTCTGCGTGGAGCCAAGGCACTTGAACTCACCATCCACCATGATGGTCAGGCTGGTGCACAGCGCCTCGCACTCGTCCATGCTGTGCGAGGTGAGGACCAGGGACTTCCCCGCCGTCCGAATGAGATTTATTATCCGCCAGAGGTGCCGCCGTGCTCCGGGATCCATGCCGCTGGTGGGTTCATCCAGGAAAACCACCGATGGGTTGCCTAAAATGGCTATGGCGGTGCTAAGCTTCCGTCTATTTCCACCACTATAGTGTTTGGTCTGCTTATCCAGGTGATTTTGAAAGCCAAAGGCCAGGGCCAAGGCCCCGCTTACCTCGGGGATATAACGTCGTTGGATGCCCCTCACTAGACAATAAAAGCGCAGATTTTGTCGTCCTGTCAGGTCCTCGAAAAGTGAATCAAATTGCGGACAATAACCGATCTTATGGCGAACCTTTCTCATCTGAGTGGAGAGGTTCATGCGATCAATATAGGCATCTCCAGAGGTGATTGTTGTGTCTCCAGTCAGCATCTTGAAGACACTCGTCTTGCCAGCTCCATTGATTCCCAGAAGACCAAAGCATTCGGCATTTGCAACATGAAATGAAACGCCCTTCACAGCCAGTTTTTTCTTATATTCTTTCCTGAGGTTGTCCACCAGCAGAGGTATATCCTTCCTCCGGGAACTTATTAGGTCTCTGACCAGCGTACGTTCTTCTGTAACATCCGCATTTTCCGTAGACGATCCACCACTACTTCGCTTCTTAGAGGATTTGCACAATCTCCTTAGAGCCTTACTAAAGGCGAGTATCAGCTTGGCATCGAAAATGATCAAAAATAGAAAAATTGATATGGCTACTACTAGGGTGTACACAATCTCCGGCAGGACTCCAGGATGTTTCCAGGCAAAGTAACCTGGAATTTGGCAGCACATAGGCAAATGCTGACACTTTACTGCTTTGGGGATTCTTTTCAAGACAGGCGTGTCACATCCACTGCGAATATTGTGGCCCACGTGCAATTGACGAGCGGCACTGGCCAGGCAATAATGAGGAAATATCCGAAAGAACCAGGCTAGTTTCTTGGCCACATGCTGCAGACGAAACTCCTTAATCGAAAGGGTCATATAGAGCATATATAGGGCACACCCTGTTGCCACAGTAAAAATGGCAATGCGAATGAAGCCCGTGGCGGCATCGGAGAAACAAGACGCAAGCACATAGCTTATGGGCAGTGCTCCCACGCCAAATATCAATAATATAGCATAATATCGTCCCAGGTCCATGAACGATGAATAGCCCGGCTCTTGGAAGGCAGAGATTGTGATTACGGCCATCAAAGCCGATACCATGAATATCAGAAAGTCCCACAGGAATATTGTTGTCCAGTAGCCGAATGCATCGACGCCAGACAGGAATTGCAGGAGCTTCGCTCGCGTCTCCCGCTCCTTGATAATGGGTATGGCAAAAAAGGACGTCACAAAGCACATGCACAATGTCAAATTGATGGCTAATTCGACGCCCACTTTCTGGCCCTTGTTTAGTCGCAGGACCCGGGTATCGTCGCTGTACGGCAAGGGCTTGTTGGTCACATAGGTGCCGGCCTCCTCACCCAGATAATGCCGGGCCATGGCATTATGAAACAGATTCAGGGTGAGGGGAGCCGTGTGCAGGGGCTTATTATTTAGCCAGACAGTGGTAAACTTTGCGTCTATTGTCACTCCCGCCACAAAAGCATAGTCTAAGCGGTGCCTCCAGCTCTTGTCCATACCCAATATGTAATCCTCGACGCTGAGATCGCCAGTTTTCAACAACGTGGTTCGTTTTCCATAGTGTTCCATATGCTTGGCATAGGCAGTGGCCAGGGGACTAGGTTGATTGGTGCTGGAATTATCCTGCAAAACCACGTAACTCGATGTGTACTGGAAGGGGGATATCTGCATAGCCGGTAGCTCATAGTAAATTCGGCCACCCCGGGAGTTAAAAATAGTCAAGAGCACTATGACCACGGGCAGCAGGATCTGTATCAGCATAAGCCAGTAATTCCGAAAGGTTACCAGGACTTTCTTCAACAGCAAAGCCTGAAAGCACATAAAGCAGCGGATAAAAGGTCGATTCTCCCGCGTTTTCGTGTCAAACACCAGGGTCTGGAAGTCAGAAACATTCCTCTCCTGACCTCCCTTGTATCGTTTTTCCTTGTTGACCGCCATGAAAACGTCCTCCAAGGTGGCCACACTCAGGCCATAGCCACTTAGTTT
>JAEIHY010020246.1:0-24646 GCA_018904565.1 Drosophila tsacasi | reverse complement strand
TGCAAGGGTATTTAAACTTCGGCTTTTGCCGAAGTTAGCTTCCTCTCTTGTTTTTATTTTTATTTCGTAAATTTAGATTCAACAACAATGAAAACATAAGCAACAACAACCACACTGAAAACAAGCTATTGGCAACAACAATCGCCTTACAAAAGTTGCAACCCTCCCCCCTTCACTGGATTCACAGCCCCACAGCGCCACAGCTGCTGCTGCCTGCCTCTCACCTGGCCTCACCTTGCCACCGCGCGCTATCCCGTCCCTGTCTCGCATGCCTGGGCCAAGCCAAGCGGCCGTCCCGTTCGCACAAGCCTCACAATGACCCAGTTTCCAAAGCGGAATGTACACAAATTTGACCTGGAAAAGAGTTTTTGTTTTGTAAACAAACCGCGACAGCGCCGTCGACGTCGACTGCGACAGCGACTGCGGCAGAGGTGGCTCAGAGTGTAAGAGTGTGAGTAGATTGCTTTTTCGGGCCGTAATGACAACAACAACAAATGCGAAAAAATTCGCTAACTAAGTAATTTAGTTGATGATGTTGTTGCCGAAAAAAATAACTAAATAGTTTCCGTCTTTGATGGATAACGGCAAAGGCGAAGGAGGGGCGTTAGAGGTAGAGAAAGAAAAAAGAAGAATGAAGAGTCAAAGAGTGTCAGCAGAAAGTGGTAACGGTCCAAAGATTTAAGAAAATTGTACTAAATTACTGTGGTTTTTACGAGAGAAAATTAATAGTAAACTATGAAAAATAATCAAAAACTTTGACATGAAAAAATAAATTGTTAAATAATTTATTTAATTTAAGAGTTAATTTTTTCACAATAGATGTATATATTTTAATACTAAAACTCAAGATAAACCTTACGTTTGTTTTGTTTGTTTGCTCTGTTGAAATCAAATATAGAACTTAACTCTAACAACTGCAAAGATCTCGGGACTAACCTTCAGTGCAAAAAAAGCCCACAATGACCCCACCTTGGCAGATATATAATAATTCTTTCGTCGGGTTTTCGGGGCGCCCTTCCGCAAGCCTGAACCGCGATGATCTCATAACTCAGTGAACTCCCCGACCTCCACTTTCACTACTCGGCTATCTTGCTGCTGGCAGCCACTTCTTCGCCATTCAAATATTTCTCACATTTATTACCAGTTTTTGTTTAGTTTTATTTTGTTGCCTTTGTATTTTCTGGCGATCCGCGGATTTTCCCATAATTCCTCATTTTTAGCAATTTTTTCTCTGCGCCTTGCTGCTGTGTTTTAGTTGTTGGAATTAGCATAAAAAATTCAACAAACGGGATACCGAACAAAAAAAAAGAGTTTCATAAAAATGAGTTTGTTTTCCTTTGTTGTGGGTTTGTTTTGGTTGTGCCTTTTCATCTGTATCTATGATGGCCTTCCTTGTTTTTCTGTTCGTAGCCCGAAGCCTCTCTCCACCTCCTCCTCTTCTGATTTTTTGCTCAAATTCGAAATTGGCTCACGTAATAAATATCATAAATTGCGTTTTACTTTGACACACATTAGTCAGAAGCCGCACAGGGTTATTTTTGTTGTTGTCTCTTTTCAGTATTTTTCTTTTTCCTGCTCTCTGTTTTTATCTGCAAATTTGTTATAGTTATTTCTCGTTTGCTGGCAACTCTCCCTTTGCTTTCGCCCTTGCAATTGCGGTATATTACGAGCCCGATTCAGATAGAGATCGCCGCCATCATCATGGGTGTCATTATGAAAGGTCGAGTATAAAAAATTAGGAACATTTCTGAAAAACATTCTGTTGTTGCTGTTTGTTGGCTGTTGGCCTTTCGTTTTTGCGTCAAAGCCAACGCCACAGCATAATAATGATTTGTTTTTGTATTTTGTTTCTAAGGCTTACGTGGCGTATGAGTAATTTGTTGTCTGTTTGTTTATTGAATTTAAATTGCGTTGCTTCCCAATTGTTGTTAATTAGCAACGGCGGCGAAAACTTGGTGAAAAATATGAAATATAATGAAGCTGACAGCAGAAAAAGAAAATCAAAGAGGGGTCGAAGAGGAAAAATCTTCTAAAAAGACCCCGACGAAACACGCAAAAAGGAAATCTGCGTCCAAAGTGGAGACTTGTCAGCAAATAACAAAAAAAGAAACAAAAAGCACAACAACACAAAACGTAAGACAGCAAAAATAAACAACGTGCAACGTGCAACAACAGGCAACAAACAAAATGTGCAATTTTTTTGCTGTAGCCTCCACTTCACTTAGCAACAATGTTGCAGACAACAGACGGGCCCAGGGGGGCTGGCGGTGCTTGCATGCAGTTGCAGGCGGCTCAATGGAAATGTATGAATTGCATTTGCTAAATGCAAAAAAAGAGAAGCCAACAGCAGACTACAGACTGCAAAAAACGCAACAGTAACAGCAAAAATAAATAAGAGAAAAAACCGCACAAAAATGCTGCGCCTGCGCCAGCGGCAGAAAGTGAAAGATGATCGCGATTGCGGTCAAAAAAATCAGGACAGATGAAGGGGAGCTAAAAGGGAGAAAGCGTGAAGGGGAAGGATAGACAACAGAGGGGCGAGCGGGCTCATAGGTGCAAGACAGATCACACAATGGGAGCGTGTGTTGGCAACATATTTACTGTAGTTGTTGCATACTCTAGCAGCAGGGGTACTTGACATTTTTATGAGATATACAAATAACTTAAGATTTAATATAATTAATATACGAATTTTTTTATAAATATTTACTAGGGTAACTCTGATCAGGCTTTATTAATAACAGAAAGATTGCGCTTGTTGCAAACTTCAAATTTTAAAACTATTTTGACTTGCGTGAACGCTGTTAATATGTTGTTTTACATTTTTGGAGCCTAGCTCTTAGGAGTCTCCAAAATATAACGGACAGACGGACAAAGGCAACAAGTATAAAGTATTAGCTATTATTTATAAAACGTATAAAATATTAATTAATGCATTAATGGGGTAATTTGCTTATTTTTTACAAGGTATCCACAGTGTAATACCCAAGGGGGCAGCTTTTTCTCCAGTTTTTTTTAGTTCCACCACACCACTGACAATATGATTCAAAATGCGCAGGGAAAAGAGATGGCTAGAGATAAGCATTCGGCGTGCTAATGACTTCGATGATTTGCAATCGTTGTCTCGCTCGAGGGCTGCCAACTTGCTTCAATTTGTTGGGGAACAGAGACAGAGACAGCAACAGAAACATAAACCGAAACGAACACGGAAAGCGGAAAACGGAGGCCGAAGCATCATTAAGTCGTAACTAAAGGGAGGGGTGGATCAGGAGGCGGGCTAAACAGAATTAAAATAAATAAAAACTTCAAGTTTGAGCGCTTAAGTTGTTTGTTCCCCTCCCTCTCTTTCTCCCTCGCTCTCGTTCCCGCCTCTTGAGCATAATTCAACTGCAACATTGTTGCAAATGCAGACAGACATAATGAAGGAGCCGGAGCCGGAGCTGGAGGTGCCGCCGGGGTTTAAGACTTGATGGGCAGAGCGAGAGTTTTGTGTCATGCGGCTGCTAATAGATCTGGCAAACACAGTGTGAAAAGGAACCGAATGAGCCCCTAGGAGTTAGCTGGGGCACCCCTGCTCCGTTTGCTGCTGCTGTCACTTTGACGAGTTCCTGTTAAAATCATTTCGTACGTCTTCTCGTGCAGTTTAATGACTCCAAAAGTTGGAAGTTCTTGTAAAGATGATGATTAACAGAGCGGAGCACAATGATGGCGGGCGGGGGAAGAAGATACCAGCCAGAAGACACACCATCAACCATCATTTTCCATTTTCGCTTAATGACTTGAAAAGATCCAACAAAGTTCTTGGTAGATCGGATAAAAGTGTGACCAAGGCTTACTTCTCTAAGTCTTAATATATTTTAACAATATTAACTATATTTTTCGATACTTGAATCGATATCGCTTTGATATTAAGCTTAATATTTTTGTGGATATGTTATTTAGAAATTTTCCTCTCGATAAATAACTTTAACTCCAACTGATGGACTACCGGGGAATCGTTTTGAGGAAACTTGCTTTATGATAATCTATGAAGGCGGATCCAGTGGCCACCCAAGCAGAGGTTTTGCACTGGAAGCTTTTTTTGGGGCCTCAACAATGTACAAGATTTATACACTCTCCTCGTTGCACACGACGGGGAACCCCCAAAGCTACACCAAAACCCTGCTGCCTCACTACACCCCTTGCCATACCGATCTATCCACGGCTGACGAGCCAAGTAAACAATTCATATTTTCTCCTCATTTTGGGGGCTGGCGTTGCAATATTTTGTATGCATCTTACAAGAGGGGGAAGAGAGGGGGAGAGCAGATTTGTAGTGGCCAGAAACACAGAGGGGAAGAGGGGCTTGGGGAAGGCGCTCGTGGACGAGCGGTAATCGAGCATACAAGCGCATTAAGCACCAGACAATTATGATGCGGCAATAATGCTGCAGTCAAGCGCCGACGCCGCCGCCTCCGTTGCCACCATCGTTGTCAGCCACGCCCACCCACATATACCTCCTGTGTCCACCTGCCTCTCCTCACCATTACCTTCAACAAAACAAAAAAAATCATCAACGAAATTTGTTTGCAAGAGCTTTACTTCTTTTTTTTCTTGGTGTGTGAGTGTTTTTTCTGCATGCGCAATTTAAATTTAGTCAGCTGGAAAATTTTATGAGGCCGAAGTAATAAAAAGCGGCTAAAACAAGGGGCAGCCAGAGAGGGGGTAGAGGGGTGGTGGTAAATGGGGAAAAGTCTATAATGGGCGGGGACTTCATTAGCGTGACTCTGTACGAGGAAAGAGAGAGAGAGAGAGATACTAACTACTAAATGTTAGTTAGTTAGTTGAAGGAGCCTGCTGCTGAAATCTGTGGCACTTAAAGAGGATACGACGGTGGCTTAAAAATTGTAGTTAATATTTAAGACTTGTGCCTATATTTATGAGTTTTTAGACATGCTAAAATACATACGAGGGCAATTTAGCTTGTTAGTTCCTCAGAGAAATTGCTATTAAGGGCTTAAACGCCCCATTCTTGGCTTTTCCATATGAAATTATTCTATATTATAATTCATAGACTCTGCTTAAGAAAAAGATTCTTCTAAAATAATAATAATTAATAATTATCAATTAGTATTTAAAATTTTAAAAGCTCAGCATTTACTGATGGTTACCTTTGAAACTTATGTTGAATTCCGAAGTCTGTTTGTAAAATGTACAAAAAAAATTTACGAATTTCCAACAAAATTATAATTAAAATGTTAACAGGAATGCCCCTACCACTAGTGTCACCACCTAGGACACCAGGCATTGCCATGCAGGATAATCAAAAACCAATATCAGAGCTGATACACCCCCAACTCTGGGTTTGCTCCCCCATCTCGGTTTGCCGTTAATGCTGCGTCATCATTTCATATTCATGAGGAAGTCGGAAAATTTCCAGCTCCAGAAAAGCAGAATCTGAAAGGAGGGTTTAGAGGGGACTGGGGGCTAGGAATTTGTTTGACACTCGCAGTCACGTCCTTGTGAACCTGCAGTGCAAAATTTAAATAAATGCTCGCGTTCTTCCCTCTTGCCCTTTATAGTCCAACACAAACACACTGTGAACTTAAAAAATATCAACAAAATCATACAGAAATAAAAAGTTTAAGCTTTAAGGGATTAATAACCTGATTTCAGATCTAGGGATTGTAGAAGGGACAAGTGGACAAAACCTGACTCTCTTTTAAAGACGAAATAATATCATATTTACCCTGATTTCACATTATTATTATTTCTGTGTATACCCACATATTTTTCCTGTTTTTTTCGAAGCATTTCTCCCGATTTTGCCTCACTTGTCCAGCACTTTTCTCTCCCTCCCTTTTCTCTATAATCCCGTTTTCCCTCCTTGACCGAATGAGCGCGAGTCCATTAGCAGTAGAGTCCAAAGCGCAGAGAGCAACTCGACTGGCCATAATCACCTTGTTGGTTGGCCGGAATACCTTTAATGCAACGGGAGAGAAGATTCCGTGGCGGGGTTGATGTTGGGGCTTGGAGATGTCGTTACGGCGGATAATCATTGTCAGGGCGAACTCTGAAGCGAGGATTTCTCGGGGGCAACGAAGAATGTAGAACGAAGAACGGTGCCATCAAATAAACGTAATTCAATGCACATAATGACAACAACATTTCCATTTTTGACTCCACGAGCTTTTCCGACCGCCAACAGCTGGGCTTAGAGGGTCTTTGTTGGTATTTGCATATGGCCAATTGAGCAATGTCAACAGAAGGCGGGAAGGAGGCGGAAAATGCTCATCGAAGTCGAAAGTCATCAAAAAGATGATTACGAATACCGAAGGGTCAACTGAGGGGTGTGATGCTAGGGAACACTAGGGGAGGATATTAAGGGAAGATATTAGGCGGAATTACTGGGGGCAACTTTAATGGTTATAATTTAAATAAATGCTCGGGTTAATTACAGATCACGTAAGTGTGCCTTTTAGCATAAGCTTGAGCGCCTTCTAAAGTAAAAGATTTTGTTTTTTATTTCAAGGAACATGATGTCAGGTCGTAAACTATATTACCAAGAAATATCAAAAGAAGCAAATTAGAGACAAACTATTGCCCATATTAATATATTTTGTGTACCGATCGACAAATACGTCCTTATTATAGACTTTAAGGTACTTTTGATATTTTGTTGTGTCTTTTGTAGTATTGTTTCCGCTTTAAAAAATATTTAATAGATTTATATAAATATCCACCCATTGAATCTCCAGAAATTTCAATATCCCATTAAACCAGTCTCACGTAAGTGATGTTGGAGTAAAACTTTATTTCTGGATTGTTTCTGTTGGATTTTATAACGTTACAAATATGGCGAAGAATCTCTATTGAACTACGCACTGAACATTGATGTATTATAGTCCGATAACGATGTGTGTGGAGTGTATGTTATGTGTATTGTTAATCGAGTGTGTGGTGTGGAGTAAGACTTATGCACTAATTCGAGTTGCTTTACTTTGGAGTTAAGTGGGACTTTATCGTGTGAATGGGGAAGGGAAAATTTTGCTACTGCAAAATGCAAAAAACGCAGTCGATAACTGTGTTGGCCGCATCCTTGAACCATTTCATTTTCACTTGCAGTCAAGCACTCGCACACACACGCTCCGCACACTCTCAACACTCACACGACAACTGAAAACGTTGCACATACGACCCGTATGCACGCTAGTTGTTTGGCCTTCTCCTCATGCTCCACATTTGCCTCCTTTGCCTCCTTCCCCTCCTGACAACCTTTTTCCCATTTTCCATTTAGCACTCGCTTCACTCCCTCACTCTTGGTCGATTTTGGATGCAGCCAAGTGTTATGCAACTGCTTAAAGGACTTTATCGTGTGATTTCTTTGGTGATTTGCGTTGTTTGAGTTGTGATTTGTTGTGTGTGTCGTAGTGCAGCGCAGCTTCATTCTCCCTCAGATTCCGACTTAGATTCTGGCTCCGACTCCTCCTCCTTAGAGCAGGTAGCATTTCCGCCTCCAGCAGGAGCAGGTGCAGTGCCCATGGCGATAGTAGCGACACAGGCACTTGAGATACTTGTATCCGGCGCAGCAGTGATGGGAATGCGAGTGCGAGTGCGAGTGGTAGTGGCTATAGCAGGAGCTGTCGTGCAGACAGTAGGAGTAGCAGCCGCAGTCGCACATGTTGTCGGTTGGATGATGATCCTGTTAGTCCTGATCTAGTCCTGGTTTGCTTGTATCGATTCTGGTTGAGGTGTATCCGTGATGTCTTCCAGCTCCTTGGCTCGCTGCTGCCCAACTGATTTCTGGCCAACGCTTTGACTTTCGACTTGGCTTAGGTTAGGTTCCGGGCCTCCAATCGAAATGTTGCCGTTGCCCGGGACAACCAACGTTTGATCGATCCTCCTCCGACGACGGAGACACTACATTTGCGTATTTGGGTGGCCAACATTCGTACCACGAACCGGATCGTATTCCTCCGAATTTCCGTATATGGGTTAGCATTGTTGTTGTTATGGCAATTCACGTGGAAATCATGTCAATTGATTTTGGGTAGGTACTCCGTGCTCTGTTCAGGTTCCTAGGTTCCCATTTTGTGTGGTTTACTATGCCACGAGTTAGTGGCGGGTACTGGTAATGTAAATTGATCCAAAGTTTGGCTTGGAAGAAGGGGTTTTATGTTTACTGTGATATCCTTAAGCAGAATATTGCAGTTTTCCCTTTTTTCTCGTAATTCGAACATTTGTTAAGGTAGAACTCAAGCAATTAAAGCTATATTTCTAATTTATATGTAAACCGGGTAGAGTCTTTACATTTCATTTAATTTGATTATTATGAAATATTAATTCAAATACCATTTCCAGGGCATCTGCTCGCCTTTAATAGCCTCTTCCTACTTCCTTTTAGCCTGGCACCGCGCACTCAACTCTCGAGCCATATGATTAATTCGCAATGTTGTCGCTGATTTTATGACCGAAATATTTGGTTATATTTTTGTGCATTAGCTGCCATCGCTGTCGGCCCCGAAATAGATTTTGGCCAAATGCAAATTCATGCCTGACCCACATTGGCGGCGGCTGGCATTAGTCACCACCGTCGCTATCGCCCTATAGTCATCACTATGATGGGATCTCTGGGTTGCAATCTGCAGCAATCGATGACACATGGTCGGCAATGGCGAATGCACACAAAATTGACGTCATTGTGGCCACCACACGGCGTATACGTCACCTTGTTTATGCGTTTAGGTTGAGATCAGCTGTAGGGGACAACCTGCACCGCATGATGTCATCATCATCATCGTCAGTCTCAGGGGCGATCATTAGAGTGCTGTGATGGTGCTGGGTGTTGTGTGTGTTTACCCTTGCTCAAAAACAGCTGCTAATTGCCAACTCCAATTTGAATACGCGTTAAACAATCAGGAAATGTTTTACTCGATCATTTAGCACAGTGATCATTAGTCTGAGAACGAGAGTAACTGACTGCCAGAAGTTGGTAGTCAGTAGTCGGCGTTGTGGTAATTAATCAATTGGGAAAAGAAAGGCTCCAAGAAGTCAATGGTCTATGGGAAAGGGTAAGATTTCATCGTCAATGAACAAAAATTATACAATATTTAAACATATTTTTTCAAAAACTAAACTGGGTTGCAGTTTCGTGATCACTTAAAATAAAACCCCCGGTTATTGGTCTGACTCAGATATTTACATGCATTTCATGAGTGATTTCCATACATATGTTCCACTCTTGCCACATGCGTGTTGCTTATCAGGTATCTTTCCTTTGTTTCATTATTATTTTTCATGGGCAAAGCAGCAGCAGGGGGGAGCTGCAGCAGCCGGTTAACCCTTCTTTAGGGTCCAATTAAAGTCGTAAGGACACACGTAACGCGGTTTTAATGTCAGTGACAGCACAGTCTGTTTTTCAAGTGTCCTTGGCGAAAAGTTTTGTTAGCTAGCCACAGCTGGTAAAAAACGAAAGGGTATTGGGGGTTTGAGCATGAGTTCGGATAGCAAGTGCACACGGCTTTGCAGCAGTTTTCCAGCAGTGTTCAGAGTTCAAGTTGTTTCAAGTAACACTCCAAGGACAACGGGGCAGACAAATAGCGGACCCAGTGTGGACAACCCGGGGAAACAATTGCAGGTCCTTGAGCGCGACAGGAAGCGCCAACTGTCAGTGTGTGGCAAATAATGGTGTTGCGTGTCGTTTTTGCCACAAAGCGATGATGATAACCGAACGACACACATCAGCGACAGCTGACTCTACTAAAAAATAAATAAAACAACAACAAGAAACGAGAGAAAAACGCGCAAAAAATAGCAAAAATAATGCACCAGGCGATGCAAGAAAATAAACTTCTTCCGGGGGCAAGTTCTGCACAGTTTTCTCCCCACCTCGCGAAAACGCGAAATTAAATTTGTTTCCATTCCAGCGGGCGACACTTTCGGTTCGGTTGCAATTCGGTTTGGGTTCCGGGCTCAAGTCGAAGCTTGGGTTTTGGTTTTTGGGGTCCCAGCAGGACTTCGAGTTTTCGGTTCCCCTTTTGGGAAAGGAAAGTACCGAACCAAGACCAAGAAATTCAGTTTGCTACAAAATAAATTAAAAGGAAAGCAAAGCAAATTATATACTTTAACCTACCAAAACTAAACGGTTATCTGGGGAAAGGGAAGGAAACGGCATAAAGCCAAACAAAATAAAGAGCCATCGCTTCGAATCCACTACAACATACGAATTTCTAGGGGAAGATCAGCCATTGACCGTAACATCTATAGAACTCCTTATAAGTTCTTTAAAAATTAAAAAATGCGTATTAATATTAATAATATAACTAATAAAATATCAAGAAAGGAAGCTAACTTCGGCTCGCCGAAGTTTGTATACCCTTGCAGCTTACTATTGGATCATTATAATTTAATCCAATTTGATCAAATAATATTAGAGATACGGAAAGACGGGCATGTCTAGATGGTCTCGGCTGTTGATGCTAATCAAGAATATATATACCAAATATAAAATGTATACCTTAAAATAAACATGAACAAAATTACACAAAAAAATAAAGAAAAACAATTAAAAACTCATATGTATTTATAAATATTTCTCCATTAATTTCTCCCGTTGTCCTATCTGCGCTTTAATCTCTCGCATGTTTTCATCCTTGTATAAACATCATTCTCGTCACTCTGGCCATCACCTCCTGCTCTGCTCTTGTCCTTCTTTCCTCTTTTGTTCCATCTGACAGACACTGAAGTCACCGCAAATGTTGCAACAGTTTAAGTTGTTGTTGCTGCTGTCGCATGTGTGCGTGTGTAGAGGTGTACAGGGGGTGTGCGGGTGTGCCACTGAAATGCCTCACAACATCGGTGGCAACAACATCAGAGCGGGAGCATTCCACGTCCATGTCCATGTCCATGTCCATCGTATTCTCCTCCACGGTCATATTGTGCTCGACTGCTGAAGGGAAACGCAACTGAACCGAGTGTGGAATGGTGTTGCTACACTTCATGAAATATTGTAACTTTTCGGTGTAATTGCAAACAATTTTAAAACCAAAGTAGTTAGGCTATTTATACACCACATAAACTTATAAAAATACTTATCATCTTAGAAAGCTTGGTATACTTTAATTTAATTACACCAAATGTTAGGCCCCCAATAAATACCGCAGTATGGATTTTAATAATGGCATTTTGATGTAATGCGTTTGCTGCATCTATAATTATAGTAACACCTATGTATTTTTTATATCATAGCACCAGTTATAGTAAAAACTTCAATTTATGTGGGTATGGAGAGGTGTACATATATGCAAATATTTTAAATAATTTCAAAATGTAAATAAGTTTCTCATAAACGTTGATCAAAAACTATAACAATACTGATTGTTTCTGATTTTAAAAGCATACATCTGAAATCTATTTGTTATGAAGAGCATTTAGAATATTTTTTCTTCTCTTGGACGCTTATAAATAGTTCCTTTATAGATAGTTTTATTTATACTGGGAAATTTCTTTATGTGCAGCGTAGATTCAGGGACGGATTTCCTCTCGTTTGGTTCGCTTCAGAGTTCGGTTTCGGTGCAAAATTCTTGTTTTCTCGCATTTATTGTTTTTGGCCCGGACCAGAGGCGTTGGCTGTCGAAGGGGGTGAGAGTCAGGGCAGCGCAGAAGCGGCCGCAGCCAAACAAACACATTTCAATCAAAATGCCCGACAGACAGCGGGACAGAGACTAAAGGACAGGAACGTAGGGTTTCGTATGTGGGTGGCCCCGAAAGGAAGGATTGCGCTGCTCTGCAGAACATAACTTTTGCTGGACGGGGGCCATTGCCGCAACTGCCACAAAGTGGCACTTGCCAGGTTTTTGACACAAGTTGGCTAGCCACATGCCAGCGCGGGTTGCAAGCTGAAATGCTGTCACTGCAAGAGCAGCTTGATTTCGACGGGAATCGAAATGAAGACATCCCCAGAACTCGGTGCAACTTTGTCATTTTTCCTGAAGAAAAAATGGAGGTGACACGGCTTCTGGTTTGACAGGCGAAACAAGATTGAAACTATTTGCAACAATGGAAAAATAGTTTGTGGTAAGTAAAGACGAAGAGGTAGAAGCAAGCATTACGTTGATTACGTTGAATCTAAGTGTAATTGCTTGCATTTTGCATTTGTTAGTTTTACATAGACTGAAACTTAACCGGTAAAAATTCAAAGAATTACTAGCTGGAAATAAAACAAGAACATATTTATCCGTTTGTCATTATTATACAGACGTAAAAGATGTATGGATATTATAATTTAGTAATAATCAGAAGAAGGTTCTTTTTAATAATATTATTAGAATCCACAGAAGAGCCGATTTACTCATTTCTTTTCTCTGATAAAAAGAATAAAAAAAGATTATAATATGTTTTTATACCCTTGCAGAGTATTCAAATTTTAGTCAGAAGTTGGCAACGCAGTGAAGGAGACATTTCCGACCCTAAAAGTATATATATTCTTGATCAGCATCAACAGTCGAGTCGATCTAGCCATGTCCGTCTGTCCGTCCGTCAGTTTCTACGCAATCTAGTCCCTCAGTTTTGAAGCTATCTGAATGAAACTTTGCAGATAGTCTTCTATATGCTCTTACTACTATATATGTCGGAACATTCCGGATCGGCCGACTATATCATATAGCTGCCATAGAAACGATCGTAAAATTTTTAGGAAAAAAATTATAGCTCTGCCAATTTTCCACATATTTTCATACAATTGGAGACATGGCCAAACTTACTGCAATGGTATTTATACTTCAGCTCGCCGAAGTAAGCTTCCTTTTTTTTTTATAAAATGTTTTTCAACATATCCCAAATATTTCAATCTATCCCAAAATTTTAATTTAAATCAATTTAAATAAAATTAAATTCGCGTGGTTTGTCTTTCGAATTTTTTTCCTTAGGTATACTTTGGCCCCAAGCATTATTTCCTATTAATTCGTATTTTATTTTTTGGCCTGCAACATTCCCTTAGCAAGAACGCCAAAAAATTCATTTACCCATTCAGTCACGCCATTTTACCTCCAGAAAATAAAATAAAAGGAGCGAAAAACAAACAGAAAATGGTGGAAATTTGTAGAACAACGTCATTAGGGGAGCCGAACAGCAAACCGTTTGCCTTCGCTTATTGCTGATTCCATTTCTTCGTCGTCTTTTTTTTTTTGTTTAATTTATTTTCATGTTTTAATTTTGACCATCCCCATTTACCCCGCCTCGCGATTCATTTTATTATTTAATTTAACCAAAAATGTCCACAACACCTCGAGAATTCCAGCGAAATACGGGCCACGCCATGCCACATGCGGCATTAAGTGCGGAGGATCTCCCTTTCAGCCCCCTTTTTTCTGAACCCATTTCCATTTCCACTTTGCATTCGCCGACTCGGGGTCTGGGCCTGGGCTGCATGTGGCACGCAAGAAGTCATTAAAAAGCACTAAAAACGCAACACTCGTAAAAACAAGCCAGGTCCCGACCCGCTTTCATCCTCCACCTTCTTCTCCTCCTCATGCGAGGCATCGGATGATGCAGCAGGCCATAAACAAGAACAAGAAAGGGGCAAGAATGACAACAATTTTTGATACACAAATAAAAACCGATCCTGAAAAGCTTGACAGAGAACACGGGAGAAGCACAGAAAGTATAAGAGACAGGAGACAGGGAATGGAGAAAAAAGTTCTTCAGGGGAAAATAAATTATATGAGAACTTTATCTCGAGACTTTCGCAGATGAAAAATCTTCTGAAGAAGTTTGTAAAATAAAATTGAACTTAAAAAATAATATATCCATATATACACTTTAAGTATTGATTTAAATGATCGATTATCAACTTCAGCAGAAACAGACACTTTTTTTCAGTGCAGCGCATACTTAAATATATGCAAGTAAACAACAATATAATTCCTTAAGTCTAGTGGCATTCCCCCAGACCTCTGAAAGCTACACCCATGTTTCAGCGCCTCCTCCTCTTTATTTTTCAGTTCGATTACACAGTGCAAAAGCATTCTCCAGACTGGAAATCAGACTTGGGCTCGTCTTTACCGACGACAACGACCGCATTCCTTCATATTTCGCAACGCCAAAGAATTCCATGAATTATCACATCATATGTGGGCCAGAGGGTTGGAGTTTCCAAGTTTTCCTGGAACTGCCAAGAGGAAATTGCCAGCCTGGTATTTGGGTTGTGAGTGCGCGTGCGTAAACTCTGCAAAATGCAAGCTGACATTGAATGGAATCGGCGAGATCTTAGTGACCGTCATTGGCCAAATTCGGACATATCCAAGGCTGTTCCAGCAATGAGGAAACGTGGGAATAGATGGGAGATGGTTAAGCAATAATCGATCAGTATCAGTATCTGTGGGTGGCCACCAGAAGATCAGTGGGGGGAAACAACACAGCGATCAGACAACAGAACTTGCCAAATCGGGATGCCAGATTGGTATTAACTTTCCCAGAAGAATCAAAACATTTAATGGTCTTAAGCCGATTATTTACCCCCATTTATGGATGTTACAACGAACTTATGGATTAAGATGACTATTTGTACATACACTGCCTTTCTTGAATGTTAAAAATATACAAAAAGATTATTGTTTTCTACAGATATCTTCTGACATTTACGCCTTGATCTTGTGCAATTTTTTTTAGTCATCTCATAAATTATAAATGATCTTGTACTTATCAGGCGATTTCGTGAACTTTAGACAGTTTATGTTTCCATTAGACTTCCCATTAATCATCGTCTAAGTCCATAAACAACGCTAATCATCTCTGACCTTTAGATATGTCAATGTTATCACTGCTCACAAGTCATAAACAGCGATGTTGCACACTTCGCACATTGATCTCTCTTGCAACTAATAGGAAAATCTCTGGTTCTTTTCCAGAGACTCCGCTGCAGCAGGGTTGGGCCTCCGATTTTTCCACTCCCTTTTTTATGCAAAGCAGGGCGGGGCATAATGCGCATACGCATAACGCACAATTGAGCCGATAATCAGCAGAAGACGACGTTCCTCCTAGCTCCTCATACTTCCCAAAGTCTCGTGAGTCGGCTGTTCTCCCTCTCTGCTCCTCTATCATCGCAGTGACCCCTCGGGGAACCCGTCACTTGTTGGATTGTTTACAAACTTGTTGTAAAACGGGGAACGGAAACTTTTTTAAACTTTTCCACAAAACGCAGAAGCGCAGCGACAGAGCCAGGGGAAAACTACCGAAAAAAGTGACATTAGCCATATCAATTGAACAAAAGTAAAAAAAAAGAATACAAAGAAGAAACGGCATTTGCTCGCAATGTGCCAAGTGGTTTTCAGTAAATTTCCATTAGAGCCCGAGTTCAACAGACAGATTACTTACTTATTTGCTCTGCTCATTAGTGGCCCGCTTATGCCAGTTTGTATATTTTGAAGGCTTCAAAACGAGCATTTAAACAAATCGAAATGTATTTGGAAACAATAGCAATAGCATTGACGTCAGAACGGCATCAGACATCGATTATATGTAAGTGACCGCCTGTCTATATCTGTTGGATGCAACCATTGACATTTAGTCGAGACAAAAAACGCACAAATCATAACGAAACAACGCGATTGAGGAAGGCTTTGGTGTTGGTTTCAAATCAGATCTCGGCGAAGAGGGAAATACTCTTTTTGGGAGATATTTTGAGTATATTAAGATATATATGTATAAGAAAGGAGTTCTTGTACCCATGGCATTGGCTTAAGAGGGTCTAGTAATTTAGAAACGAAATAGAGATAAGGTAGCACTTTTAATCTTTTATAAATACTACACAGAATGAATCAAAGAGCACTAAAAAGCTTTCTTCAAGTTCTTGAAAACCAATTTGTATTATGATTTTTATTTGTCCAATGTCTTATAATGCATGCATTTGAGTTATCGACATTCTTATAGGACTTATATTACAAAAATTATTATTAAAGGAGTATTAAGTATGAAAATAACCCAAACTACAATTTAAATACAATCTAAAGAGTATCTAGATATTAAAATAAACCAAGTTCCAATTAAAAAAAAAACAACTGCTGTGCGTGAAATTAGTTTATTTAGCCTGCCTTCATTTTATTTCTTTTTTCGAATGCGCTTTTTTTGCGAATCGCCAATTCATTCACCTTTTAATCAAGCAAACCAGTTGCGTCTGTTGTTGTTTACTCTTCTCTTTATTTTGTTTTTTTTTCTGGCCCTGTTGATGTTTTGTTTTTTGGTCATTGCCAACAACTGAATTTCCCCGCTTTGTATGCACCGCAAAAATTCGCAAAGAGGAGGCGGCAATGCGTGGGGCAGGCAGCGATAAAACGACGTGAGATAAATACATAAAAATATTTAACCAAGAGTTCGAGGACTGTGCGGGGATGACTAATCAGAAAAATAATAATACACAAATAACAAATTCAGGGAGAGAAGGAAGTGGAAAGGCTGCGCTTGCGCAAAAGTCAAAAACATTGAAGGCAAATAATATATATATTTTTTGGGGAGCACTCAAAGCACCCGCTTGTTGGGTTTTTGTTTACCGAAAGCATTTCATGAATGAACGAAGTCATATCTTTGTATTTTTTTTTCGTGTTCGCCTTTCGATTCGGTTTCAATTCGGTTCGATTCGCCGATTCATTTCGATTCGAATGCGATTGCCCGGGGCGGGCAGGTAACTTTCGTTGCTGCTCGGATGCTCGGATACTTGATAATGTAAAAGCGCCAAGTGCTCGTTCGTACCCTCTGATTTTGTGGGGTCTCTCTTTGAGTACGTGTCTTGAATGAAAAACCCCGCACGCGTGTTTGCCCCGTCTGTTTTTTTCGCCAAATTACCTACAACTTAAAATCTACAGAAACCACCGAAACACAAACAAACTTCATGAATGAGCTGGAACCGTGGTCGGGCTGGGGCCACGGCGAAAAAATGTCAATACCATAAAATAAAGTACATTTTTATACCATTGCAGGGTATTATGATTTTTGTCAGAAGTCTGCAACGCAGTGAAGGAGACATTTCCGACCCTATAAAGTAAATATATTCTTGATCAGCATCAACAGCCGAGTCTACGCAAACTAGTCCCTCAGTTTTGAAGCTAGATAGCTTTGCACATAGTCATTTATATGCTCTCGCTACTATATATGTCGGAACAGGCCGGATCGGCCGACTATATCATATAGCTGCCATAGGAATGATCGAAAAATTTTGAGAAAAAAAATTATTACTTAGCCAATTTTCAACGTATTTTCATATAATTTAAGACATGGACATTTTGTATTATTCTTGAATTTCGTTTTTAATTTTATCAAAATCGCACTACTATATCATATAGCTGTCATAGGAATATATACATCAATTAATTTAATTTGATGTTGCGCTACATCTAAATGTTGTTTCAGTGTCAACATGTTGCGCTAAGCATTTCTATTATCTAAGAAGACGCGAACGCGAAAAAAACCGCAATCCTTAAATATACATAATATTAAATACTTACTGCAAGGGTATTTAAACTTCGGCTTGCTGAAGTTAGCTTCCTTTCTTGTTTCGGTTGCTTTTCTTTTCGTTTTCAAGAGAGCTTGAGAAGTTTCTCGTCCGCAAGTGGGTTTTGTTTTCGAATTGTATCTGAATCTTTTTTTTTTTAAGGCAACTGAACTCAATGCTGAGAAAGTTTCATTCAAACTGGACTCGGGGTTTGTTTTGGTCTTTCTGTAATGATTATTATTTGTTATTTCTTAATTATTTATTGGAATTTCACAAGTAAATTAAATGCAGATTTCATAAACTTAACGAACATGATTTATTATTGTAGAATGATGGTCTTATAAAAGGTGTTTGAGAACTTAAAAAAATCTATTGTAAATGAATAAATAATTTCATAATTTAAAATTTTTACATTTTTTGTATATAATATTTACATAATTTGGTTAATAATTTCATAACTCTCTTAATATATATATTTTCTTATAAAAGAAAAATTAACGAATGTTTTTGATTAAATTTGTTTAAATATGTTCATATTAATTTCCTTAATAGAAATCAAGTTAATTACAGTGTTTCTTGAATACTAAGCAAGTGAAGACTTAGTAGCGGTTTGTCATCGATTCATTTTTTTTTTGTCTACAGAATCCCAATTTTGTTCCCACATGCATTTTTTTAAGTGCTTATACAAAAGTGCTTATTCAAAAATATGGTTTGTATTTTCTTAAATACATAAACATATAAATTAAAGTAAATTTGTCTTATCTAAAAATAAATGTTTCTTCAATTTCTCAAGTCAAAAACAAGTCAATGACAATGTTTCCTTGATGTCTAGCAGGTGAAAGGATTTTTCACGTTTCCGTATTCAAATATCAAAGGGCTTACACTGCATGTCAGACAACTCTTACGGATTTCGACACCTTTCATCCCGATTCCGATTTGCCAACGACTAGACCACAGGCAGGAGCAGCCATCAAATCAAATGGAAACCGTGTCAGACACAAGCGCTCGTGGCTCATCCGTCGCTCGTCTAATTTCATTCAAAGTGGCATATTTAATTTCACATTTAGACGTCTTCATACCACCTCTCGAGGCATCTCGCAGCTCGTCTGTCCATGTGGGGTCTGTCTTCTGCTACTCTGGTCCACTCATACTCGACTTACTGCGGTGTGTTACCTCCGAGGAGGTATGTAGTACGATCCCCGCGAGATACCAACCGGAGTGTACGAGCTGTTAGGCAAATTTCCGGTTTCTTGGTTTCTGGTTTCATTGTAAAAAGCCAGCGACGAAGACAAAACATTATTGTACGTTTCGGTATTTTTGGTTCACACGTGCGCGGGTAATAAACTTCAAATGACCGAAACTGAATGGCGAGGTGGAGAGGTAGGAAATGGAGCGCAAGCTCTGACTCTCTAGCTCTTCTCTGACATTAAAGTGGGCCTGGCCGAAGGCAAGTCAAGTGTTGAAGCCAAAACACTTTGCGACTTAACAAAAGCAACAGCAAAAAGGCCAACAAAACGTTTAAGAGTCGCTTTCGTACCTCTTCTCCCTCCCCCTCTTGCTTGGCTATTCACTATTTTTATCGCCCGCCTTGCCTTATTAATGTATCTTCTGTGTTTATCATTGTCGAATTTTAATTAAGCCGAACTCCGTACACGTGTACGCTTAATGCGTTTATTGTCCAACAGGTTCAATGGCCTATTTTTCCTTCTCATTCCTCGGATTCCCTGCTTATTTAATTGGCCACCATTTTTCTTCAGTAAAACTGGCAGAAAGCCGAGATTCGGGCCATTTATTTATGGCAATTTGCGATTCCTGAGCAGATTTTTATCACTGAGTCGATAACCAACATGAAATCTATTAAATAAATTCATAAAGTGATATTGGATTACACTTTTCGGCATTGATTGATTGAAATTAGTTTCAATTTTATTCAAAGTATATATTTTTGCCTGATGTAAAGCCTTGCTTAGTCATGGCAATACTCCACTCCACCTTAATGTATTTGTTTCAACCCCTTTTCAAAACCTCCTTAAACTGTAATTCTCTCTTTTATAAGGAAACTTCTTTCAATTTTGATGACTTTGCCTAAAAATAATCCCAAAGCTTTTTCAAGTTTATGACTAGAGATCTTATAAATAGCAGGCCGACGACGGCTCACGGAAAATTAACTCTTGGGGCAGTAAATGTTTATTAAAATTTCCCCCAAAATATTACGTATACGCAATGTGTTTTCATTCGAAAAGGAAATGCGGACAGCCTCTCAGGGACAGCTATTTGAAATATTTCTTGAATTTCATGGCACTTTGGGCGTCTTTTTAAAATTTAGATTTTAGACCCGAACCCTCCAACCCTTAGAGAAACCATAAAAATTAATTTATTAATAACCCTTCTGCGGCTCAGGGGCTGAGTTTGGGCTGACGCGTCATTAAAGCAGCCTGTGGTGGCAAACACACTACACTCAGAACACTGAACACTAAACACATCACATCCACACATTAGTGTCAATGCTAATGTTATTGCCAACGCTCATATCCTGTTTAAGGATAAAAGCTGGGGTTGGACGAAACAGTGGAGCTTATAGGGCTGAAAAGTGGGTGGAATTGGCAAGAGGGGTTGGACAAAAGTAGGAAAAGAGCACTGTTGAAGATAAATTGAGTCCAAAGACCAATATAAGAACAAGATGAGTTATGCAGCTCTCTTGTACGGCTATAGCGAAAGCCGACATTTGTATGTGTTTTTCGTGCCTTCTCGCAAAAAGTGTGGAAAAACAATACTATGCTATCCAATATAGCCTATTTAGATCTTTCCACTTTCCTTCAGTTTAAATACCACTGTGCGTAACACTCATTCCCTGGGCTGATGGCGCTTTCCATGTGATTAGACGTTTGTTTGACTTTCGTTTTTGCTAATAGACTTCACAAATGTTATGGCATCAGGAAGTTGTGTTCGCACACTCTGCTCTCTGCTGGGAACAGATGTTTTTTCTGTTGTTGTTGTTATGTTTAGTGTTATGGCCACCGAGGGTAAAGGTGTAGCATTTAATGGGAATGGGCCCGATGTCCTGCCAGCCAGTTTTGGAATCCAATCGAAAGTGAAGATATCCTGTATCCATGTCCCTTTGTTTTTGTTTCGTGGCCCCACTCTCTTCAAATAGAATTCTCCGGGCTAATTTCCGGCGGCAACGGGTTAGGGAGGAGAGTGTGCCCCCGAATTTAATTGGTCCGAGGAATAACTTCGTTGTGGGAGCAATTTCCTTCTGGCTCTAGCTACCTCCGGTTGGGGTGGGTTTTTCTCTCCCCTGCCGTCCCTTCCATATATTGGAGGGAAGTAAAATTTTATGCACAAGTTGTTGTTGTTACTGCCACTGCCACTGTTGGTGGCGCATTAAATTTGATGGTCTACTAAATTTCTATCCAAGAGTATGCATGAAATTTTTCTCTTGACATTTGCTTGGGGGTTGCTTTTGCCTGGCTGGGAGATTGGTGTATTAAAACTTTATATGCATTATAAAATTGGATTTTATGTCACTCCTGAAGTTGCCATTAGCCTTTGAAAAAAAAAAAAAAGAAGAGAAACATAAAAAATATTTTTGATAGTCAATTGCGTGTCGGATTTGGGGGAGGCAGTTTTTCCTTCGAGTTTTTTTTGTTTCTCAGAGCCTCAGCTCCATTTTTTCCATTGCAGCCTAAAAAGAAGTGGTCCATAAAGTTCCCCAAATATTTCTGAAATGCCGTGTAATCGGTAAAGCAAGGCTCCCCAAAAACCCAAATTGAATGAATATTTTGCCCTTAAGAGTGTACTAACCCCCGATGAAAGATTAACATGAAAGCTAAAAGTTTCCCTCATCGGATTCAATTAGAGTGCGTTCTTAAAAGAAAGAAAGAAAAAAATTGTTTTATTCGTTATACATTTTTATATTTATGGCATCTGTCCCATTTGTTTTTTATTCCCAAGGCAGCAAAAGCGACCGAGTTTTGTCAAATTACGTGGAAAATCGTAGTGTAATTGTCATGGATTGATCTCTCACTGTTGTTCTGATGAAATTAATGCTTTGTGAGGACAAAGTGGGTTAGAGTTCAATTTTTTATTTGGTTTTATAAAAAGCAAACAATCTTTACAAAAATAAAAAGAAGGAAAGTGCAAAGAGTAACGTGTGAGGGAGATAGTTATTTCTTGTCTTACAACTTCCAAGTTTATGATCCAATTTAACTAAATTTGTAAGAAAATTCTTATATCAATAATTTTTACAGAAATTTAAGGCTACTACTCTTCAAACTCAAATCTTGTACCCAAAATGTCACACTAGCAGTTTTATTAATATGAGCCTCTACAATTGAACGAATATATCCGAAACTATGTAGTCTTTATGAACAGCTTAAGACAGATGGTTAAGATTTTAATGACATTTTAATCTGCACATTTCCGTTAAACTCAATTCTAATCTGAATCTTTATGCTCTTCCCGGGGCACCATTACACGACTCATTCGCAGAACGAGTCAATTAAGGCTGCAGGAAATGTCCTCCACTCAATTCGTGGGCCATAAAACAACGGGGAATCACTCCCGCCGACTAACCGATCTCTCCGAGAACTGGCAAGCACCTGCTCTTCGCTGGGGAATCTCCGCTGCGCGTGGTCGCGTCGTAAATGTCATAAGGAGAGCATTCCGCTAAATTGGCACAAACTCTTGCAAAAAATCAAAACAATAAACATTTTGGCTGTAAAGCAGACAGTTTGACCAGAGCAGCGGCCCCCTATCAGTGAGCTGCATCAGTACCGAATTCGTTTTATTTTGTAATTTTTAATGTTTTTACGAGGCCATAAAATTAGCAGCAGCAGCAGTCAAGGCACAAAGGACAAGTACGCCATCGGAGGATGAATATGAGTTTCGGCCCATAACTCATGCGACAGTTAGATGCGAGCACTCAGATAGGCCGGACCATCTCTGAACGATTCCAGAAGAGGAGGAGGTCGACGAGGACGAGGACGCGGCCGAGGATGAGGATGAGTATGAGGACATAAGCCTGGAGCTGACTGAATGAGGCACTTAAGCAGACTGCAGCAGCGCCTCCAATTGCAGCCTGACGGCATTCCTTTGACTTATGAGGTCGCCCTTGGTGGCGGGATTGCGAAGCGTTGAGAAAAGTATCGGAAACTCTAGATACTTTTATAACATAATTATGCTGCTATTAGGCATAGTTCATATGAAGTTTATTTAAAAGAAAATTCTCCCATAACTATGAAAAATCCCCATTCGGAAAAAAGTGAGAAACCAGGACAAAGTTCCTTGACTATCAGAGATTATAACCATTCTAAAATCATTATTTAAAATTTACAAAAATATAAAATTAAATTTAAAATTAATTTCCAGAGATTATTTGGTCAAATGTTCCCTCGATTTTGACCATCTCTGATTCAGTTTGGTGCCCTTTTGCTGCATTGCATTGATTGAGTGTTGAGAGGACGACGAGATGCGGCGCTGCGATCTCTGTATTATGTTTGGCCAGACCAACAAGGCCATAAAATTTGATTGCCTTGCTGGCCAAAAAATAAGCCATCACCAGCTGGGGGAGGAGTGTACCAGGAAGGAGGGCGTTGAATAAAAAAGAGTAGAATGAAGGGCAGAAAGACCAAGTCTCAGGCTACTCAGATTGGTTTGCAGGTGCATAGCCAACCCACGAGTACTTTCTATATTTTTGTTGTTTTTTGCGGGATATATGGAAACTGTGGCGGCCCCCGGAGGCACAGCGTCGCCATAATAAACCAATAAAACGTTGCCGCCGCCACCGCCGCCGCAGCCACTTGCAGTTCCAATCAAGTGACTTTTATTAGGGGCACGGCGGACGGTGAACGGCAAATATGGGGAATAAATTGCCATGGCCATATAGCCGCCGCATGTAACCAAAACAAAGTGAACTGCCGCCGCGGGGGGAGAGCCTAAGAATAACCCAAGTTTGCGGCGAGCTCAAATCGAATTAAGTCGAAGTAGGGTTACCCTAAAGACTGGGATTGAGATAAAGAACTTGTCCGATATGTACAGAGAAAGTGTAATCAAAATATAAGGTAGTTATGAAAATAAAGAAATAAGACACAAACATCAGGACAAAGCCTCAGTGAAGAAATCTTTCGAGTAATAAAGCAAAACCTTCACGTCGTCAAAATAAGTAAAACGCTTTCGGGATTACAAACTAAAAATAAAATATAAGCCTAGAAAAAATCAACATATGTTAATTATAACAAAGAACAAAACATACACATACCCGTAAATAATAATCTCGAATTTGGGATATACATATGTATGATAACGTTAAAGATGGTGTTCCGTGTTGCAATTCCTCGTCGGGCTCCTAATTTGATTCTCGATGACTGACACTGTAAAGAAACAATGGTGCACTCTTTAGTCATTATAATTCTAACAATTAACTTTGAAATTGTAACTTAGATTTTCCCCATAAGATTCTTTGTACATCTTCTGATCTCGCATAGCCAATAAGTTAGGGTATCACCCGTGGCGAAATAGCCACAATAAAGCAACAGCAACAACAGCAGCAGCAATAACAGCAAGACAGAGCAACCTGTAATGAGACGCTTTCTTCACTCGGGGGTTCCCCTTTGTGTTAGCTGCTGCATGGTAAATAGATTTCGATTGCATGCCTCGTCGTGTCTGAGTCTCGTAAAGTCGAAGGAGAAGGAGGAAGGAGGGTAGCCACTAGCACTGCCACCAGGAGAGGGATACACAATGGGGCAGAGCAGCTCCGATTGTCTGCAATGGACGCGGCGCGATTGCTTTAGTCATGGTCTGCCGGACACGTGCGATAATTATGGTAATATTTGCATTTGCGTGTGGCTCCGTTAAACAGTTGAGTGAGTTGCTGGGCGCCAAGAGACGCGACGCGACTCGATCGGATCGGAGCTGCCTCAGTTTTGCCGGTTTTTGGGGCTTCTTCCCGGTTCCCAAACATGATCTGGCATAATGGTCTTTTAAACAACAACTCCGCCCCAGGCGCCGCAGGCGTTGTATTTCAAATTATTTTATTATAAAATTGGTAGGAAATTAAGTGTGCGTTTTTTATTGTGTTTTTTACATTTATTATTAATTGCTGATGATTACTGAAATTATTGTAGGTATACGAGGGCCGCTATATATATTTCTGGCCTAGGCAACACTAAGTGTTGCCAGGTGCAA